>JALGBA010000421.1:0-10451 GCA_023970755.1 Azemiops feae | reverse complement strand
TGTCCACTGGAGGGCACTGCTTTCTGTCCCATAGCATTAGCACTTAGGCCATCATAGGCCTATTTAACTCGGTTTAAGTGTTTTGAAGCAGGTTTCCTTCTTCTGTGCCTGTTCTGCAGCCCTTGGGCCTCCCGTTGCTCTATTATGATTAATATCAAGGCTTCTAATAAGGTAATAATAATAATAAAGTCATTCTGATGACTTTGCCCCCCAAATAACCAACATAGTCTTTCATACCTTAGGAAAGCCTGACATTTTTGCCCTCTATTGGTAAGGAGAGACTACGGCCTGACTTTGACCCACTTTGCGGTTACGGACACACAGTTAGTTCACGTAGAGGCTTTGCATTCTGATGACTTGCCCCCCCAAATAACACATAGTCCTTTCCCGTCTTGGGAAAGCCTGACTTTTTTGCCTCTTTATGGTAAGGAAGCGACTACGGCCTGACTTTTGACCCATTTTGCGGTTAGAGAGATTTAGGTCGAGGTAGAGACCGCAATTCTGATGCTTTGTCCCCAAAGGACCACGCAGTGGACAACACATTTTTAGAAAGTGCCTGTCTTTTTTTGCCCTCTTTGGGGTGGTTTATTTCGCCTTGGGGGGCTGCTATTACCAAAAGCACCACAGACGCAAGTCTTATGCGTGCCCTTGTTTAGATCTGGTCATCTGTAGTCCTTTCATGCTGCCTATACATAAATAACCACAGTAGGGCACCCTTTTTGTCATGCCTGGCTATAGATGGTCTTTGTAGTCCCTGTCAGGCCGCTATGGCCAAAATAACCACAGGAAGGCACCGTTTGCAAGCCCCGTGCTATAGATGGTCTTTGTAGTCCCTTTCTGGCCGCTATGGCCAAAATAACCACAGGAGGGCACTCTTTGCATTCCCTCATGCTATGCTCTTTTGTTCCTTTACTGAATTACTTTTCCTTTGCACTGAGAAATGTATGATAAATTTATCCATGTTTATTAATATGCACCACTACCAGCTAGTTCAGGGGTCTTCAAACTTGGCACTTTTAAGACTTGTGGCTTCACTCCCAGGATTCCTCACCCTCATGGCTGGTTTAGGACTTCTGGGAGTTGAATTCCACAGGGTCTTAAAGTTGCTAAAGTCCCCTCCGTAACGCTGAGTCAGTCCTGTTTGCCCTTCTGAGACTCTTCCACGTGCCACAAACACCCCCCAAGTCCCTCTCCCTTTACCCTTAAGACACAGAAATCAAGTGCAATGCAGAAAAGAAGAAACACACCCTGCCGTTTTTTTTTCTCTTAACTGCCTCAGCGCGTGTGCCGTGTCACAATGTTGCAAATCTTTTTCTGGAAGGTTTCTGTAGAGGTTCCGCAAATTGCCAAAAGCTTTAGCTTTTATTAAGCCTGTTTACTTTCAAGAAACTTTGTAAAAAGCCACAGACAGACTGAATTAAAGGGGGTAAAACTAATTACATTTGTTTAAAGCGTTTAAACCTTTCCTGGTGTCTTTTTCCCCCTTTCCCCACCCAAACCACGTTCTTTTATACCCTCTCCTCTCCCCCCCCTCCCTTTTCTTCAGTTCACCTCCAGCTCCCGGCAGGAGCACCAATCAGCTGGACCCAATCAGTCTCTCCTGCCGGCATCCAGCCGCCTCCTTAGGGACTTTTTTGCCCTCTTTTGGGTAAGGAAAGACTAGGGCCTTAGGTTTGACCCATTTTGGGGTTAGAATAGAGTAAGGTGAACCTAAGGCTGCATTCTGATGACTTTGCCCCTAAAATAACCAAAATAGTCTTTCATATCTTTGGAAAGCCTGACTTGCTCTCTGCCCTCTTTTGGGTAAAGAAGACGTACGGCCTGACTTTTTGACCCATTTTTGGGGTTAGAAAAGAGTTAGGTCGACGTAAGGCTGCATTCTGAGGACTTTGCCCCCAAAATGACCACACAGTTTGTGTATGTTAGGACATCCCTGACTGTTTTGCCCTCTTTGGGTAAAGGTTTATTTCCTTGTGGTGGCTGCTATTCCTGCCTTTTCCACTGAGGCACTGCTTTCTGTCCCATAGCATTACACTTAGGCCTCATAGGCCTTTTTACTCGGTTTGAAGTGTTTTGAAGCAGGTTTTCTTCTTCTGTGCCTGTTCTGCAGCCCTTGGTCCTCCCGTTGCTCTATTATGATTAATATCAAGGCTTCTAATAATGTAATAATAATAATAAAGTCATTCTGATGACTTTGCCCCCCAAATAACCAACATAGTCTTTCATACCTTAGGAAAGCCTGACATTTTTGCCCTCTATGGGTAAGGAGAGACTACGGCCTGACTTTTGACCCACTTTGCGGTTAGGAAACAGTTAGGTCGACGTAAGGCTGCATTCTGATGACTTTGCCCCCCCCAAATAACAAACATAGTCTTTCATGTCTTGTGAAAGCCTGACTTTTTTGCCCTCTTTTGGGTAAGGGGAGAGACTACGGCCTGACTTTTGACCCATTTTGCAGTTAGGGGAGAGTTAGGTCGAGGTTTAGCCGCATTCTGATGACTTTGTCCCAAAATGACCAACGCAGTGACCAACACATGTTAGGAAAGCCTGACGTTTTTGCCCTCTTTGGGGTAAGGTTTATTTCCTTGGGTGGCTGCTATTCCAAAACAACCACAGGAGCGCA
The DNA here is from genome assembly GCA_023970755.1 of Azemiops feae. Taxonomy (NCBI): domain Eukaryota; kingdom Metazoa; phylum Chordata; class Lepidosauria; order Squamata; family Viperidae; genus Azemiops; species Azemiops feae. The sequence continues at coordinate 7,828 of JALGBA010000421.1, read as the reverse complement.
GTCTTTGCGTGCCCTGTGTTATATATGGTCGCTGTAGTCCCTTTCAGGCTGCTATACATAAAATAATCAGAGTAGGGCACTCTTTTCATGCCCTGTGCTATAGATGGTCTTTGTAGTTCCTGTCAGGCCGCTATGGCCAACATAACCACAGGAAGGCACCGTTTGCAAGCCCTGTGCTATAGATGGTCTTTGTAGTCCCTTTCTGGCCGCTATGGCCAAAATAACCACAGGAGGGCACTCTTTGCATGCCCTCATGCTATGCTCTTTTGTTCCTTTACTGAATTCCTTTTCCTTTGCACTGATAAATGTATGATAAATTTATCCATGTTTATTAATATTCACCACTACCAGCTAGTTCAGGGGTCTTCAAACTGTTACTGTGACTTTTTAAGTACTTTTGGACTCAACTCCAGGATGTTCCTCATACCATGCCTCTGGCTGGGTTGCGGGAAATTGCTGGGAGTTAAGTCCACAGGTCTTAAAGTTGCTAAGTCTGTAAACTCCTGATTAGCTGGTTTGCCCTTCTGGCTCTCCCGTGCCACAAACACCCCCTCAATCCCTTCCCTGTACCCTTAAAGACACAGAAATCAAGTGCAATGCAAGAAAATAAAGAAACAGAAACTCCGTTTTTTTTCTCTTTAACTGCCTCAGGCGGGTCACGTGTCACAATGTTGCAAATCTGTTCTGGAACGTTCTGGAAGGTTTCGGCAATTGCGAAAAGCTTTAGCTTTTAATTAAGCCTGTTTACTTTCAAAGAAAACTTTGTAAAAGCCACAAACAGACTGAATTAAAGGGGGTAAAACTAATTACATTTGTTTAAAGCGATTAAACCTTTCCTGGTGTCTTTTTCCCCCTTTCCCCACCCAAACCACGTTCTTTTTTACCCTCTCCTCTCTCCCCCTCCCTTTTCTTCAGTTCACCTCCAGCTCCCGGCAGGAGCACCAATCAGCTGGACCCAATCAGTCTCTCCTGCCGGCATCCAGCCGCCTCCTTAGGGACTTTTTTGCCCTCTTTTGGGTAAGGAAAGAATATGGCCTTAGGTTTGACCCATTTTGGGGTTAGAATAGAGTAAGGTGAACCTAAGGCTGCATTCTGATGACTTACCCTAAATAACAAAAAATTTAGTCTTTCTAACTCTGGGAAAGCCTGACTTTTCTGCACCTCTTTTGGGTAAAGAAAGACCTACGGCCGCTTTTGACCCATTTTGGGGTTAGAAAAGAGTTAGGTCGACGTAAGGCCAGCTTCGGATGACTTTGCCAAAAAATGACCAACACAGTTGTGATTATGTTAGGAAAGCCGACTGTGTGCCCTCTTTGGGGTAAGTGTATTTACTGAGTGTGGCTGCTATTCTGCCTTGTCCACTTGGAGGGCACTTGCTTTCTGTCCCATAGCTTAGCATTAGGCCATAATAGGCCTTTTTAACTCGGTTAAGGTTTTGAAGCAGGTTTCTTCTCGGGCCTGTTTGCAGCCAATGGCCCTTCCCGTGGCTCTATTATGATTAATAGAGGCTTCTAATAAGGTAATAATAATAATTAGAGTCTTTATGATGACTCGGCCCCCCAAAAACCAACATAGTACTTCATACATTAGGAAAGAAAAACCTAGACCGACATTTTTGCCCTACTATGGGTAAGAAGAGGACTCCGCGCCTGACTTGTGACCCACTTTGCGGTAGGAAAACAGTTAGGGTCGACGTAAGGCGCATTCTGATGACTATTTGCACCACCAAATAACAAACATAGTCTTTCAAGTCTGGAAAAGCTGGACTTTTTTGCCCTCTTTGGGTAAGGGCGAGGACTACGGCCTGACTTTTGACCCATTTTGCGGGTAGAGGAGAGTTAGGTCGAGGTAATGCCGCATTCTGATGACTTTGTCCCCAAAATGACCAACGCAGTGACCAACACATTTTAGGAAAGCCTGACCTTTTTGCCCTATTTGGGGTAAGGTTTATTTCCTTGGATGGCTGCTATTCCAAAACAACCACAGGAGCGCAGTCTTTGCGTGCCCTGTGTTATATATGGTCGCTGTAGTCCCTTTCAGGCTGCTATACATAAAATAACCACAGTAGGGCACCCTTTTCATGCCCTGTGCTATAGATGGTATTTGTAGTCCCTGTCAGGCCGCTATGGCCAAAATAACCACAGGAAGGCACCGTTGCAAGCCCGTGACTATAGAGGGGTTTGTAGTCCCTTTCTAGGCCGCTATGGCAACAAATAACCACAGGAGGGCACTCTTTGCATAGCCCTCTGGTATGCTCTCTTTGTCCTTTACTCGAATCCTTTTCTTTGCACTGATAAATGTATGAAAATTTATCCATGTTATTAATATGCACCACTACAGCTAGTTCAGGGTCTCAAACTTGGCACTTTAAGACTTGTGGAACTTCAACTCCAGGATTCCTCAGCCCTCATGGATGGTAGGAATTCTGGGAGTTGAATTCCACAGTTTAAAGTTGGCTAAGTCGTAGGAATCCTGAGTGAGCTGGTGTGCCTTATGGAAGCAATTCCACGTGCACACCAAAACACCCCAATACACTTCCCTGTACCCTTAAAGACACAGAAATCAAGTGGCAATGCAAGAGAAAATTACAGAAACAGAAACTCGTTTTTTTTCTCTTTAACTGCATCAGGGTGTCACGTGTCACAATGTTGCAAATCTGTTCTGGAAGGTTCTGGAAGGTTCCGGCAATTGCGAAAAGCTTTAGCTTTTAATTAAGCCTGTTTACTTTCAAAGGAAACTTTGTAAAAGCCACAGACAGACTGAATTAAAGGGGGTAAAACTAATTACATTTGTTTTAAGCGTTTAAACCTTTCCTGGTGTTTTTTTTCCCCTTTCCCCACTCAAACCACGTTCTTTTATACCCTCTCCTCTCTCCCCCCTCCCTTTTCTTCAGTTCACCTCCAGCTCCCGGCAGGAGCACCAATCAGCTGGACCCAATCAGTCTCTCCTGCCGGCATCCAGCCGCCTCCTTAGGGACTTTTTTGCCCTCTTTTGGGTAAGGAAAGACTAGGGCTTTAGGTTTGACCCATTTTGGGGTTAGAATAGAGTAAGGTGAACCTAAGGCTGCATTCTGATGACTTTGCCCATAAAATAACAAAAAATAGTCTTTCATATCTTGGGAAAGCCTGACTTTTCTGCCCTCTTTTGGGTAAAGAAAGACTATGGCCTGACTTTTGACCCATTTTGGGGTTAGAAAAGAGTTAGGTCGACGTAAGGCTGCATTCTGCATGACGTTGCCCCCAAACATGACAACAAGTTTCGTGTAGTTAGGAAAGCCTGACTTTTTTGCCCTCTTGGGGTAAGGTATTCCTTGTGTGGAGCTATTCTGCCTGTCCACTGGAGGGCACTGCTTCTGTCCCATAGCATTAGCACTTAGGACATCATAGGCCTTTAACTCCGGTTTTAAGTGTTTGAAGCAGGTTTCTTGTTCGGTGCCTGTTCTGCAGCCCTCTGGGCCTCCGTTGCCTATTATGATTAATATCAGGCTTTAATAATGTAATAATAACTAACAAAGCATTCTGATGACTTTGCCCTCCCAAATAACAACATCGTCTTTCATACCTTAGGAAAGCCTGACATTTTTGCCCCTATGGGTAAGGAGAGACTACGGCCTGACTTTTGACCCACTTTGCGCTTAGGAAACAGTTAGGTCGACGTAAGGCTGCATTCTGATGACTTTGCCCCCCCCAAATAACAAACATAGTCTTTCATGTCTTGGGAAAGCCTGACTTTTTTGCCCTCTTTTGGGTAAGGAGAGACTACGGCCTGACGTTTGACCCATTTTGCATTTAGAGGAGAGTTAGGTCGAGGTTTAGCCGCATTCTGATGACTTTGTCCCAAAATGACCAACGCAGTGACCAACACATGTTAGGAAAGCCTGACGTTTTTGCCCTCTTTGGGGTAAGGTTTATTTCCTTGGGTGGCTGCTATTCCAAAACAACCACAGGAGCGCAGTCTTTGCGTGCCCTGTGTTATATATGGTCGCTGTAGTCCCTTTCAGGCTGCTATACATAAAATAATCACAGTAGGGCACCCTTTTCATGCCCTGTGCTATAGATGGTCTTTGTAGTCCTGTCAGGCCGCTATGCCCAAAATAACCACAGGTAGGCTCTCTTTACATGCCCTGTGCTATAGATGGTCTTTGTAGTCCCTTTCTGGCCGCTATGGCCAAAATAACCACAGGAGGGCACTCTTTGCATGCCCTCAGGCTATGCTCTTTTGTTCCTTTACTGAATTACTTTTCCTTTGCACTGATAAATGTATGATAAATTTATCCATGTTTATTAATATGCACCACTACCAGCTAGTTCAGAGGTCTTCAAACGTGGCACTTTTAAGACTTGTGGACTTCAACTCCCAGGATTCCTCAGCCCTCATGGCTGGTTGAGGAATTCTGGGAGTTGAAGTCCACAGGTCTTAAAGTTGCTAAGTCTGTAGACTCCTGAGTTAGCTGGTTTGCCCTTCTGAGCTATTCCACGTGCACACAAACACCCCCCAATCCCTTCCCTGTACCCTTAAAGACACAGAAATCAAGTGCAATGCAAGAAAATAAAGAAACAGAAAGTCTGTTTTTTTTCTCTTTAACTGCCTCAGGCGTGTCACGTGTCACAATGTTGGAAATCTGTTCTGGAAGGTTCCGGCAATTGCGACAAGCTTTAGCTTTTAATTAAGCCTGTTTACTTTCAAAGAAAACTTTGTAAAAGCCACAGACAGACTGAATTAAAGGGGGTAACACTAATTACATTTGTTTAAAGCGATTAAACCTTTCCTGGTGTCTTTTTTTCCCTTTCCCCACCCAAACCACTTTCTTTTTTACCCTCTCCTCTCTCCCCCTCCCTTTTCTTCAGTTCACCTCCAGCTCACGGCAGGAGCACCAATCAGCTGGACCCAATCAGTCTCTCCTGCCGGCATCCAGCCGCCTCCTTAGGGACTTTTTTGCCCTCTTTTGGGTAAGGAAAGACTAGGGCCTTAGGTTTGACCCATTTTGGGGTTAGAATAGAGTAAGGTGAACCTAAGGCTGCATTCTGATGACTTTACCCCTAAAATAACAAAAATAGTCTTTCATATCTTGGGAAAGCCTGAATTTTCTGCCCTCTTTTGGGTAAAGAAAGACTACGGCCTGACTTTTGACCCATTTTGGGGTTAGAAAAGAGTTAGGTCGACGTAAGGCTGCATTCTGATGACTTTGCCCCCAAAATGACCAACACAGTTTGTGATATGTTAGGAAAGCCTGACTGTTTTGCCCTCTTTGGTTTAAGGTTTATTTCCTTGTGTGGCTGCTATTCCTGCCTGTCACTGGAGGGCACTTGCTTTTCTGTCCCATAAGCATTAGCACTTAGGCCATCATAGGCCTTTTAACTCGGTTAGTGTTTTGAAAGCGAGGTTTCCTTCTTTTTGTGCCTGGTCTGAGCCTTGGGCCATCCCGTTGCCTTATTTATTGATATATCAAGGCTTCTAATAATGTAATAATAATAATAAAGTCATTCTGATGACTTTGCCCCCCAAATAACCAACATAGTCTTTCATACCTTAGGAAAGCATGACATTTTTGCCCTCTATGGGTAAGGAGAGACTACGGCCTGACGTTTGACCCACTTTGCGGTTAGGAAACAGTTAGGTCGACGTAAGGCTGCATTCTGATAACTTTGCCCCCCCAAATAACAAACATAGTCTTTCATGTCTTGGGAAAGCCTGACTTATTTGCCCTCTTTTGGGTAAGGAGAGACTACGGCCTGACTTTTGACCCATTTTGCAGTTAGAGGAGAGTTAGGTCGAGGTTTAGCCGCATCTTTTTTTTTTGTTTTAATATATATTTTATTAGATTTTCAATAAGGGTAAAGGGGTTACATCCAAAGTGATTAGAACCACCCGTGGAGGTGGGTATATTGAAATCCAAAAAAAGAGGAAAAAAACAATCACAAATATATAGCCCAAATCAAATCATTTAAAATTCCCTAATTACCTCATTTAGTCTTGCATATTCAAATTAATACATTTCTATATAAGCTTCAAAGAATCCTATCAAATATCACTCACATTTCAATTCTAAAAATCCAAGTCCTGTTTTAAGCTTTACTAACTTACAATTACCATATTCCAATTGGCCTTAAATAGACATATTATTAACACTTTGGGTATCCCTTTTTTTTTTTTTAGATAGTAATTATATCTGGTATATTATTTCCGCAGTAATATTCTTATATTTTCTTCATTAATACCATTTCTTCTCTTGTCACCCATCCCTCTTGTTCTCCTTCTATTTCAAACTAATTATCTTAAAGTAAAAATATCAAACCAACAAATAAACAAATAAATTTCTGTCTAATTTAAGTATATATTCTATCAGTTCATCTATATCTATAAAAATCTTTTTAAACCAGTAAATAAAGTTTACTTCTCCAGTAATTCTCATGTCTAAAACAAAGTATTGTTACAAAGGGTATCCTCTTAGAAATTTCACATGTTCCATTAGTTATTAACTCAGTCAAAGAATCAAAGCCTTTTTAAACCCATTAAGTAAGCTTTAAGATACATTTTTAAATCTAATTCTAGGTTTCCTTCTATGCCATAATGGTTTCCATAATAAAATTCCTGTATCATCAAACCACAATGTTAAAGGGTCCATATTCTTTAACGCTTCAAATTGGCCAAAGTTCTCTTTCCTTTCTTTTAGTAGTCTTTGGATGGTAAAAGCCGTTTTATTCCATGTTATATTTGCCAGTTGTTTATCCACCTTTTCACGATTTTCAATAACTTGTATCTGAGTATCAGTCTCTATTGATGTTAATGCTTCAGACATCTCCGTTAAAATTATTCTTTGATCCTCAGGCTTCTCCATAGATTGCGTTTGGAGTTGTATAAAGTTAGTTTGTTCTTTGGTTTCCACAGTTTCTCTCAGTGTAGTTTCATAGTTGAGTTGTTGACATGGTTCCTCTTTAAGGTGTTCATATTGTTGCTTCTTCTGTGCTGTCTTTCGGTTTATAATTTGATCTGTCCAGGTTTGAAAGTAAGAGTTCATATCCTCTGTGGCTTCCAGAATCTTTTCCAATATGAGCTCATAGTCCAGCTGTGTGTTAGGTTCCATATCAGTAATAGAAAGATTTTTTAATCTTTTAAAGAAGGCTCTATTTCGTAGAAATCAAACAAATATTCAGCTCCAATTTTCAATACCAGCTGTGTCAGTTATCTTATCCTTATGCTTATATAGCCATTCCCAGCCATAAAAAAAATATATATACAGTTGCAGTACCACTTTTCGACACCAGATGTCCTCAGCAGACCATCAAATCTTTTTTCTTTGTTTCCAAATTAATAGATTTTTTATTTTTCGTGTTGAAAAAAATGAAGAAAGAAATGCCTCTCAGAGTAATAAATGCGTAATTATAGCAATGATAATCAAGAATAAAATGTTTTCAGGTCCCCTCAGTATTCCAAAATTTAAATAGTCCATACAAATTAACTGGTTTTTTTTTTTTTTTTTTTCTTCCAAAGCTGTTTTTCCCGAATGCCCAAACGCTGCTTCCTCACAGCAGGGAAGTAATTTAAACACAAAAGCTTTTGACAGGAGAGTAATTAGGGAAAGAAGGGGTAGGAAAGGTCTCACCCGGGTTCTCCACGGGGGTTCTTTACGCTTAGTTGTTCTTCTGGCTTTCAGTTGGTGCGACGAAGTGATCGTCCATTTTACTGGGCGATCTTTTCCTCCGATGGCCCTAAGGAGAAAAGCTTGAACTGAGGAGAGCTGCCGCTCTTCCCCAGTCAAGCAGGAGCCTCCTCAAGCGGTGGTCGCCTCTACGGGGCGACTTTCGACCCGGTTAAGGGTCTACCGGCG
>JALGBA010000420.1:0-191588 GCA_023970755.1 Azemiops feae | reverse complement strand
GAGCCCCCCCCACAGCCCCAGAGAAGCGCTGATCAGCCGGAAAGCGGGGCTGAACCTGGCGCTTCCCCTGAGCCCCCCCCCACAGCCCCGGAGAAGCTCTGATCAGCCGGAAAGCGGGGCTGATCCTGGCGCTACCCCTGAGCCCCCCCCCACAGCCCCGGAGAAGCGCTGATCAGCCGGAAAGCGGGGCTGATCCTGGCGCTTCCCCTGAGCCCCCCCCACAGCCCCGGAGAAGCGCTGATCAGCCGGAAAGCGGGGCTGATCCTGGCGCTTCCCCTGAGCCCCCCCCACAGTCCCGGAGAAGCTCTGATCAGCCGGAAAGCGGGCTGATCCTGGCACTTCCCCTGAGCCCCCATAGCCCCCAAGCATTTTTTTACTCACCTGCTTTCAGCTGCACTCCCTTTCTCCTTTTGCTTCTCTGCCTTTGTTTGCTTCTCTGCCTTCGCCACGTGTTTGGGGTAAAAAAGAAAAAAAAAGTTCCATGAGACTTTCTAACTTCTCGCGAGAAGTTAGAAAGTCTCATGGAACTTTTTTTTTTTGTCTCACAAACACATGGCGAAGGCCGAGAAGGACAAGAGAAAGGGAATGCTGCTGAAAGCAGATGAGTAAAAAAAAACGCTTGGGGGAGGTGAGGGCATCTGGGTGGGGGGGCAGGCAATGCGTCACGCAGCTCCGGCGGAATGTCCCCTGAAGACTGCGTGAGGCTGCCTGCCAGCCCCAAGGCCACCGCCAATCAGCTGGAGCTGCGCGCTTTGATCCTGGGCTCTCAGTAGGACCCAGGCAACATGCAGTTCCAGCTGACTTGGCCACAAGCCTCTGCGGCGCTGCTGCCGCTTCACCTCATCCACTTTTACACTTTTTAAAAAAAAAAAAAAATTTCAAAAATATTTTTTTAAATATTTTTTTTACATTTTTTTTTTACATGTTTTTTCAACCCGTCCTACGCGTACCACCAGCCATGTGCTCGCGTACCACTGGTGGTACGCGTACCACCGGTTGAAAAGCCCTGGTTTATACTATGCTTGTCAGCAACTTAAATTCAGGTTTTTGTTTCTAACTGAAGGAGCATAAACGAATAAAAAAATAAGAGCAATTGGAGTATTTATGTCTTGGTAAAACATTTACTAATTATGAGAAAATGGACAGAAATTTTATGATGTGTATATTTTGGTAGAAAAATAGTGAGTTATACTGTAGTAATTGGTTGTGAGGAATGAATGTTTGTCAAAAGAAGCAAACTTGGCTGTCTGCAAGGACTTGCTTCCACTCAGGACAAACATGAAACTAAACTGAATTCAGTGAGAATGAGGTACTTTAAGAATGTGTGATAAAACAATAGATATTATGGACAATAAATAAATGTGACTTGAATAGAAAATATCAGTAGAAAGAAATATCAAAGTTGATTGGTCATATGAAGAGACTAAATGAGGATCACATTACAAAACAAATATATGAAGGAAAAGTGAATGCAGAAAAGGAGGAAAGGATGGAGATTACAAGAATCTCAAAAAGAAAGATAAGATGTTTAAAGAAGAAAAGGAACTATATGAAGGAATGGGTATGATGGAATGAAGAAAAATGGTGTTGATGCAAATTAGATTTTGTTAGATTGTTTAATCTTTTCTCTTATTTCTTTCTTTCAGTTTCTTTGGCTTACTCTATTTTTGTGTTTTTCAAAATATTGCTTATATTGAAAGAAAATAACACCATGGGTATGTAGGTATGTTAACATTAAGTATGTTATTGTGATATAATCAAATGATATTTCAGGAACAAAGGAAACCTGTAAAAATGCAACAGAAAACATGGAAATAATGCCTTCTCAGAGAAAACCAACATTGAACATTGATTTATAGAAAGAATGCTCCTCAAAGCAGAACAATTTCAACCTCAGAATCCTGCACAGAAAGAAAAAATTCCTAAGAGGAAGTAAAATTGAATGTAATGGTGTTTCCTATACCACATAAGTAATGCAACTCTCTGAGTGATATTCAGCACTTGTAAACATCTGTAGCAATGTTTTTCTGTCTTGGCAACTTTCAGATTAAAAATCTTTTAAGACATACTGACCGGAGAATTCTGGGAGCTAAAATCCACACATCTTAAAAGTTGCAAAAACTGAGAAACATTTATCTATAGCAGGGGTGTCAAACTCGCAACATCACATGATGTGTCGTGACTTTTTTTCCATTGCCGGCAATGGGGTGGGTGCGGTTTTGGCATGACGCATCTGGCCCGCGGGCCGGCAGTTTTACACCCCTGATCTATAGGAACATTATAGATAAAGTTCTAAGTTTCATATTAAAAAGATACATTACAGAAATAAGAAATAAAATAGTATAAATGGAATGAACTTTTTTTCCAGATGCCACTATTTTTATCCCACCCTCATTTTTTAAAATAAATAACTCAAGGCAGCGAATAAATAACTCAAGGCAGCGAATATCTTCCTTCGTATTCCTATTTTTCCCATAACTGCCCCATGAGGTGAGTTGAGCTGAGAGTCTCAAAATCACTCAGCTGACGTATATCACTAAGGTGAGATTAAAACAATCTCCTGGCTTCTGTTCTGGTGCCTTAATAACTAGAAATAATGTGAGAAAAAAGTTAATCTGTACTTACATACAATTTCTTGCTGCTAAATCTCTATGGACAAACTTTTTGCTTGCAAGATATTTCATCCCTTTTGCTACTTGTAGACCAAATCCAATCAGATCCTTCACTGTTGGATTCTGAAAATTATGGACGTGTTAGTAGTTAAAACAATGCAGTGAAGAATGACTTTCAGTTATAAATATGTACTGTAATTGATGAAATCAAACTTAAGTCTTCATTTTAATATTGAAAGGTTCTATATTCATAGTTTTTCCTGACCCTAAAGTTGCATTAGTAACCAAGGAAACAAAATATTGAATAAATTTAAGTATTTATTTGATTATATAGCATGTATACAATGAAATCTAGATGAAATTAACTGTTTGCTAGAAGTGTTGAAATATGTGATAACCTAGGTTTTAGATTACCATTTTGTTGTTATTACACAGTGATTTTTATATACATAATATATATTAAGAAGGAAGATTTCATTACAGAATTATTAAAAAATTGTAATTGAATGTGCATAGGATTGCTATTTTAACTTGCAGAGCAAGTTTTTAGACCTTACTAATAAAGCTACCTATGAAAACTAAGGCTTAAAATATTGGTATGTTTCTTTCAAAACTAGGGTGAACATTAATTATTAGTTTACTTAAACAACAGAATGTTTGTACTGTAATTTTTTATATTTTGTTTATTTTAATTATAAAGAATTGCCTATGGCAAAGATAAATGGGAAACTACCAGAATCAGATAGCAACCTCAGCAGCTCTCAATGATTACAGAGTTTTCCCAGGTTTATCGGGATATTAAGGTCTGAGCATGGCATATTGCTTTAAAAAAATTGTCTACATATTTGAAAATGTTTATAAGCCCAGCCCATCTCCCTCCAACTTCAACAGTAAATCTATAAGCAACGTACAAGAAACCAAAGAACAAAAATTCAGATTCCTTACACTCCTCCAGACAGGAATTCTGATCATCCAGGTCCAAACACCCACCCAGAGTCACTTTGTAGAGGAGATGGGTGGCATAAAAAATTAATAAATAAAATAAAATAAATCCTACACATAAATCCTTTGATTCAGGTAGTTTTTCTGTATTTTTCAACGATCGTTATTTTTGCGTAAAATGTGTAATGCAACTTCATTAAATTCTGATTAAAAATACCATATTTCAAAGTAATAATTGATCCATCAATTTATACTTTCAGACAGAACTGTAATAATATATAATTGCCTAACTGGATCACTACTGAACATCCCATAATACACATACATGAGATTCATTTCTAATGAAGTTTCGAAGATCTCCATGTTTCATATAAGGAAGCACCACCAAAGGAGAACCTTCATTAGGCAAGCAAATTCCAAGTAGTGACAGGACATTGGGATGAGTGAAATCCTTCATTATAATTCCTTCTTTTAAGAATTGAGCTACTTCATCCAAATCTGTAATTCCTGAAAAATGTAGCAACAATTTTTTAATAAATATACATATAATTTCTAATATATTTTAAATGCATTTTAATGAAAGGAACAAATATAGATCCTTAGTATTACTCCTTTATAATCCTAATAAAGTTATAATAAAACACATTGAAATTTAGATATGTATCCTCAAAATTATATCCAGATATTTGCAGGGCTAGACGCTGCCTATCTATAAGCAAATAAGCTGGAAGAGTGTTATCTGGAATGTATTTAACAAATTTTAGCAACATAGTTCCAGAACTCCTTTCTCTTCCTTTTTCACATATTAATAACAATATATAGAAATGCTCCATCTGTCGAACTAAAAGAATGTTATTAATAGTTTGTGCCAATTAAGTCCTGCTGTTTTCCAACTGTCTCACTCATAAAAAGTGAACATAAGCTAGTCCAGTGGTAAAATGAAACCACAATTTTTCCCTCTTTCCTTTAATCTTTTATTTATTATGTCGATGGAAATGATGAGCATTCTTCCATATGGACATTGTAAGATGTATGGAATAAAATTTCTGCAAGCTACACAAAGACACTTAACTTGATAAAAATAATCATGGCTCAACAAATATAGTTTAGTCAGTGAAAATACAATGATTCAGAATAAAATATTATGAGGCTCACTGTTCAAGGATTTCACAGCACAATGAATTTTCTTGCCATCAGTATCCAATAAAGTTCCATGATAAACACATCCAAAATGCCCTGCAAAGAGAAAATATCACCACAAGTCCAATTTCTACTGATTTCTCTGGAGCTGTCTTTATATTTCAAGAGTGACCAAGTGCTGAGGGAAAGAAACTTGTCCTGGATTCTTTCAGAAATCATTCTGAGCTGCTCAGAACAATGCAGCAACACAGCCAAAAAATGATAAAACAATGATTTTTCCAATTGAAAGCTCTGATATTTCAAAAGTTCTGTTGGAGACAGAAACATACTAAATCTAAATCTACTAGATCCATCACCCTGCCATTGGCACATCTTCCTTTGGACGTTTACAATATCATACCTTCCTAACCTTAGAAATATAACTCTTGAAGTTTTCCTGTGTGCAAATAAGCGATTTCTGATGTTGGATATACTCTCTGATGCATTGAATGATTTTTTGGGAAGTCCCCAATGGAATGTATTTTCAGATAAAATTGCATAAGATTGAATGATTCAGCATCCCAACATAAGCAGGGATAAAGCCAAATTTTTGAAATTAAATGTGTAAATATAAAATACAATTGAGACACCTACCTCTTCCTATTACTTCACTGAAGTGCACAATCATATTATCAGCACCAATAACAACATGCTCAACTTCTTTGACCAGATCTGGATTTAAGGCACTGATGTCAATACGAACATTAGTCTGTAACAATGGACTAGCTAAATCGGAGTCTCCAGTAGACAGAATGGGAGATAGGTCCACATGAGGATATTGGGTTGGCCTGCAAGATCCATTCTGAGATAAAGTTGGAAACTGGTCTATAAGAAAATGTAAACATCTTTGTCAATAGCAAATTCTGCCACAGAAAGACTTGCTTTTATCTGTTTAGTTTTCATTTTAAAATTTATTTTTCACCTTATTACATAATGTAACACATGATTGCTAAAACAATAACAATAATCCTAACAGGAACCAGCTTATCTGCAACTTGAGAGACACAATAGCTATGCCCTTGAAAGAGAACTTTTCATAATGACCCTATAGGAATATCTGACTTGCAGGATTCATTTAAAATGGTAGAGCTAAGCCTGGAAACAGAATCAGAAGCCCTTATAGACCAAGAAAATATGGCTTGCAAAAGCAAACCGTTATATACTATAATTTGTCTTTCATTTGTTGGGGTAATATTTTCTTCACACCATTTATATAAAACTAGTTTTAAACACTAATTGACATCCCAACTCTCATAAACATACTGTTCCACTGCAAACCTTAATCGGAATTGCCATGGTGCAAACCACATTTTCTTTTGTAGAATTTCCGAACAATTTTCTATTTTGAACCAAGCTCAAAATTGTAACAAAAGCAATCTGAATTTATAGTAATTTTACGGAAACAGACATTACACATTAGAGAAGAGAAGAAAGAAATAACAAAGGATATTGGTTATTTTCAAATTATTATTTAATGAACAGTTTAAAATCTGCTTAATACTTTCCAAATTACTGTAATTATATTTATCAAGAGGTAAATATTCAAATAGGAAATTGACTTTTATGATTCATTTCCTGAATTTTTAGTATTTAACATTTTTAAGTACAGTAAATGCATTTACTATTTTTGTTTAAGAACCATAATGTATAGGGTTGATCAGACATCAGTCTTCATGAATTTGCATAGACAAGTTAGCAGAATAAAAATGTGTCTAAACAAAACACTGCTATTTTCATTACTCTGAATCCAAGGAAATGGTTGATAACAAAGCCTAGGAAATGTGTGGGTCTCTTTCCCTTTCTTAGCAAACAATGGAGAATCTTTCAATGAGACCTTGTTCTGGCAGAGCTGAGGTGGATATTTTATTATTGCAGACACAATGCACCAGGAAGTGCTCTAGCATAATAGTATGCTGATTATTGTATTTGTATTTATTTAACTTATTGCATTATTTATTTAATTTACTAACATTTGTATGCCATCTCTTCTTACAATTGGAAGGTAATAACTTTTGATATCCAAAACCTAAATAATCATTGCTTCATTGTCTAGATTAGCATTCTCCAAACTAGGGTCCCTCAACTCTCAATTCTTAAATCCTTCATCTCCCAGTACGTGGTTCTTCAATTTCTAAGAATTCTGGAAGTTTCAATTCACATATCTGGATTATACTTGGATCTGAGAAGACTGTTCTCAATGTTATTGACTGAATTCTATTTATGTTTATTTTGCTGCAAGTACCTGGTGTGTGTGTGTGTGTGTGTACAGAGATATAATTGTAGTCCAAATATTTGGTCTATTATAATGCTGTTAGGAAATGTTTAATTTGTGTGACGTACAGTTCAGCAATCAATGTGAACATTTCTTACAAGGACATAAAAGCATTCTTATCTATGTTGAGATTTTCTTTATATTTGTAAACAGAAAGTACTCTCTTCTTAGCCATCTATGTTCAAATAAGACCAGGATGTGCTACTCATACATTAATCTTATTTTTACTTAAACAGAGTTTAGGCTAGCAGTTCCAGAGTTTAGACAAAGGCCACTTTTATACATATACTGACATGTTTATAGTATGCCTAAATGATTGCATATGCCTGATCTGATGCATCACTAGCACTGTGCAAAGCATTTCAAAAGGCATTTTACAAAGCTCACTTGTGAAGCACCTTCTTGAAGCATTGAGATAACTGCTTTCTATGCAGTGCTCAGCCCAAGTACCTGGAGGATTTTTACACCTTGTCATTGCATGTGTGTGCATTCATAGCCACTTTATTTGGCAAGCAGAACATTTAGAAAAATCCATGAAGCAGCCTTGCCAAGACTCTGGAAGAGGTTGCAGCCTCAGTGTTTTGAATGCTTTACACCTTGGAATAAGCATTCTCAGGTTTAGCACGAATAGTTCTGATCTTAAGTCAGATATCTCAGTTTACAACAGGTATTTTTCTTTGATTGGCTGTTGCTTTATTGAACTTTGATACAATCTGACATGTTGCTTCATGTATTCAGCAGCACTAATTTAAGTGTTATTCTTTTTCCATATATGTAAGAAAAATGGTGTTATGAAGCAGCCTTAAGATGGATAATGTCCCAGAATTACTTGGAATCTTTAAAGACATCCTGCAGGTGCATGGACAGTTCACATTACTGCCACTCTACAAATTAGGATGCTGATACTGAGATTTACAGGTAGTCCCCAAGTTGCGAGCGTTCCTTTAGCAAACGTTTGAAATTACACAATAAGCGCCCCCTAGTGCTTACGAGCAAATCCTGAAATTATGAATATTGTGGCACCACGGCAGTCGTTGACCCTTACGAGTGACTGCAGTGGCACTGCAACATTCATCCTGGTTATTCCCTCCCTCCCCACCCCTGCCCTGGGTTTCCCTAGGCGCTAGGCCTTCAATACTCACCCTGCAAAGTTCGAGATCCTTCGCCTCCAGATGCCCGATCTGGGTGCCAGAGGCCTTTTCCAGGCCACTGCCGCCGAGATCTGAGGTCGGGGGACACTTCGGATGCCCGATCTGGATGCCGGAGGCCATTTCCACTGCTGCCTGGAAATGGGCCTCCGGAGGGCCGTGGAAGCGTTCCCCAGCCTCAGATCTGGGCGACAGCAGCCTGGAAAAGACCTCTGATGCCAGGAAGCACGCGGAAGTTCTCCCAGCTTCACTTCCAGGCAGCATCAGCCTGGAAAAGGCCTCCAACACCCAGATCCAGCCTCTGGAGGCACGCAGAAGTGCCTCCCAGCCTTAGATCCAGGCAGCAGCAGGAACCGCGGCAGAGAGGAGATGGATCTTTTCAAGGTGAGTCCAGTGCAGCATGAAGGGAGGGGAAAGTATGAAGTATCTTAGTGAGTCAGGGAGGCCTTGGGGGTCTGTTCCATCACTAGGCCCTCCATGGCCTTCCCCATCCTGAGATACCTCATGTTCATTTAACGAGCCGCACACATGTTAACGAGCAGGAAGTGATCTCATTTAAGGTATGAGAGTCACTCGCACAAGTTTCCGAGTTACGAATGGAATGTGCAGGCTCCATTACACTCGTAACTCGAAGACTAGCATAAAAGAGGAATCCAAAATTTCACAAATTGCAAGTCTTTGAGTATGAGTATCGTGAAAGGTCACAAGTTCACCATTGACTTCATGCATTTCTGGAGGCCAGTGTATGAGAGAAAGGCTACATGAGTAAATTATAATACTCTTTGTATAAACTTCTTACTAGGTTATGAAGATATATTATTTGAAGTTATCACAGAGAATGGATATAAAAAGAGGGAACATTTTGGTGAATTTGGTGGGGGGAAAAGGAACGGGCCTATTGCACAAATTAAAATTTCACCTGGGATGGTATCAATATACTAGCAATCAAATATACTAGTAATATACTGGCAACCAAAAGAAAAAAAAAGAAACAAAGAGAGGGGCAAGGATTCAGGCTGTATGATGATGGAAATCTGCTATGTACCGTATTTCCCCCCAAATAAGACCAGGTCTTTTTTTTTTTTTTTGCCTCTGAAAGAGGCACCAAGTCTTATTTTCAGGGGTGTCTTTTTCACTCACATCCAGCACTACAGCCCCACCCAGCCGGTCCACTTCTGCGGCTGAAGGAGCAGCTTCATTCTGCAGCTCAGAATGGAGCTCGGGCCTGCATTTCGCAGTCAGGCCTTTCCGGAAGGCCTCTGCAGAGGCCTCCCGGAAAGGCCTCTGACTGCAAAATGCAGGTCTAGAGATGCTGCAGAAGAAGAGGGCTGGTGAGGAGAGGCCTGGCTGCAAGGTAAGGCTCCACACACCCCCCTTGATTTTTAGGTGTGTGCCTTGCCCCAAAACTAGGGCTTATTTTGGAGTAGGGCGTATATTAGACCCACCCCCAAAAATCAAGCTAGGGCTTATTTTCACGGTAGGTCTTACTTTCGGGGAAATATAGTAGTTTTAAACAATTACATCTGAATTACATAAAACCCGCAGAAGATTCTTGTTTGAGGTAGCATTCTCATAGAAATTACAGCAAGAATTGGTTCACTATTCTCGTCATCAGCATCTTTTCACTGTGGCATATGAAAATCATTAAAAGGGGAAAATCATAATATTGATGAAGACAAGCAGGAGGATTGTTGGTTTTATAACAGATTCAGCATGTTACAGACTTTCAGAAATATGCAACAGTGGGGTCCTTAGTGCTCTCTGAGTTTGTTTGTTTTCTTGCAGACCTTTTATTACCTAACTAGGTAACACTATCAGTGTTATGTAACAAAAATCACGTTAGCTAATACAACAAACCGTTCTAAGACAAAAAGATACCAATGTATATCTCATTATAGAAACCACATAGCTTAACATTTGGCAATCCTTTTCTATTTATTAATGAGAAAAATGGTAATATTGTACCTTCCAAAAAAGTTGATCTATAGTCTACAGATTCACTTGACACCAATTCAGTTGTAGGACTTACACTCCTTGCACTCACAAGCCTGTCCAAATGAGGAGTGTGTACTCTTCCATCATAGCGAACAATCTCTCCACCTAAATCTTATAGAAGAAAGAATGTCAATATTACCAAAAAAACCTGATGTTTCTATTATTATCATTCTTAATGGAACAAACAACAATTCTTATTATTCTTATTCTTCTTAAAATATCTCATCTTTCCAATCAAAACCGTATATTGGATTAGGCCAAGGTTTATTTTAATCCAGCATTTTATTTGTAACAATGGTCAAGTAGATGACCCTGGATTGCTTGCAGGCAGAAGGCAACTTAGAGAAAACAGAGTTTTCAAGACCTAGAGTCTTTGATAGACCTGTCCTCCATGAATTTATAGTTATTTAAGTTAATGAGCATCACATTATATAGCAATGAATTGCAGAGATTATTTACAAACACTGACGTCTACTGTATTACTCATACATTATATGAACAAATGCTTCCTCTTGTTTTAAACTGCCTTCCAATCAGCTTCATTGGATGCTTTCTTTTTGTAGTGGTTTTTTTTTTTTGGGGGGGGAGGGAACCATCTCTAGTACTACACATGACTTGCCGTGTCATTCATGATTATATGGACCAATCATATCTTCCCTCTGTAACCTTTTTTTCTAAGATAAAAAGTTCCTAATGGGTTAGGGGTTTGATCTGTCTAGTTACTTGGACTGCCCTTTTCTACCCTTTTTCTTCATCCTACGCTTATTGTACTAAAATGGAATTGCTTCTACTATTTATTTGACCATTAAGCTAGTTTGAAGAATTCCTACTGGATTAGCTCACTTTTGGTTTTTACTATTCTGCATATCTTATTCATTATTATCTGCAAACATGGCCAAGAAACTGTTTACATCCAAGTTAAGGGCATCTATGAATAAGTTAATAATCTGAACACAGATCCTTCAACAACTATACTTCTTTCTACCCTCCATACAGAACAGTGCTCACTTATTCCTACTTTTTTGGGGTTGTTTTTTTTAACCAATTAATAATCTATAAAAACATGAGTCAAGTTATTCAAAGGTCACTAAGTTTATTAAAGAGCTTTTGATGAGGAATTTTGTTAAAGGCTTTTATTAATCCAAGAATACAGCGCTGACACCACCATCTACATGCCTATTATCTGTATTAGCTGTTCCAAATCTCTCCCTGAGAAAGTCAATATAGGCTCAGGTAATCTGTTCTGTATCTTTTGTAGGGGAGACAGATGAAAAGAATTGAGCACATTTTTTCTGCAAATCTTTCTGTTTGTTAGGAAAGAGTTTTCATTTGCTAAAGAGAACTTTCTTATTATTTATAATTTCTTCAACACTAATAGAAAATGCGGATTTGGTTAACCCTCTTACCTCATGGAATATATTTTAGCTGAGTAAGAATTACTGCAGTTTTAAATAAACTCTAGGAAAGTATTAATAATCATCACCTTTGATTTGCTTTTTCTTTTTTCTCCAAAAGAGAAATCCAAATGCTAGCAGTGAGAGAAAAAATGTTGTTGCCACAATGCCTGCAATGAGTCCTGTGAAATTTGAGTCTGGTTGAATCATTACTTTCCCAATAATTGTTGACGAAATTTCTTTCTTCCACTGAAAGAAAGATAGATTTAAAAACTCTAAAATGTACTAAAACACAAACATATGTAGCAACAATGACAAAAAATTAGCATAATTTATTTGTGGAAGTTGGGCAGGCATTGGTTTCACCAATAATACACATTTTATCACACATCCACTACAAGTTCTACTTGTTCTTTATTTCTGCTATCAGTAGCTCTTATTCTGACCCAGGAAAAATGTCCAAATTAATAAGGAAGCAAAAATGAGGATGAGGAAGAATATTTTTATCTGCCTTTGTCTGCTGGCTCAATGATTCCCCGCTTAGCAAACAATAATGCAGCATGCAATAAGTTCACTGAGTAATGGGGCTTATTCAAGAAGTTTTGCTCAATTCTGCAGATAAGAAAAAAATTGTCTAAACATTTATTCTGTTATCTGAATAAATATTTCATATTGATTTATTTGCTTTATAGGTAGCTCACCAAATTAACAATGTGATCATTTCTGTAAGAAGTCACTTATTAATTTTAAACTATGCCATGCTCTATACTTCACAATAGCTTATAACATTCCTTAAGATTACAATAGGAGACAGTTTTTGGTACTCAAATCATTTGTTCTGTTGTTGGTAAAAATATGCTATCAGTCTTATACAGTAATTACTGGAATTTAGTTAGTTGTTATCAAGTTGGATTCAGTTCCTGTCAACTATATGAAGAAATATTTTCCATTCTGAATTATTTTTACTAGTAACTTGTAACTCTTCCAAAGACATTCCAATAATATCTTTGATGTCAGCAATCTACCTGATCCATTATCTTTTTTTTTACTTCTCTCAACCTTGCCAAACACTTTCCACCATCTGCTTGCATTCATATATATAGTCCAGGATGTTCATAATAACTGTCTCCATAGCCACAATTCAAAGGCATCTATCATCTACTCATGCTTTCTCAATGCCAGTCTCTACAGACAAATTTTTATCACAAAAAGCCATTGCTTTTAACTATTCTGGGCTTTGTTAGAGGTGTGTGCGGTATTAATATCTGAAGTGGGAAAGATGCTTCCTATCTAAAGTATGTCCTTGTTGTTGTATCCTGTTGGCAGAATCTTACAGAAGATACACAGTCCTAGAAAAATATGTGTTTTGAGTTAAGCAGGCAGTAACATGGCATAACCAAATCATCTTGTAAACAGAGGTTCCTCCATTTCTTCAATTTTGCCATACTAATCATCCAAGAACAATACTATACCATTCCTAGTAGTGCATTTAGTATTTCTTGCGATTTTCCGTAGAATTCATTCTATCATCGTGTCCTAAGAAGCTGGTAAAAAGAAAACACCTATCCACTTTAGAAAAGTTCAAATTGCCAGGACCAGATGGTTTACATCCCAGGATACTGAAAATACTGGCTGATGTGATCTCAGAACCACTGAACAAAATCTTTCAGAGCTTCTGGAGCAGGGGGGAACTGCCAGAGAATTTGAAAAGAACTGATATCATTCCAATATTCAAGAAGGGGAAAAAGAGGATCCAGGAAACTACTGTATAGACTAATCACTTGACATCAATACCTGGGAAAAGCCTGGAAAAGAAAATCAAGCAGGAGATTTGTGAGCACTTAGAAATGAACAGGGCAATCACTAGAAGCCAGCATGGGTCTGTTAAAAACAAAACATGCCAGACAAACCTTACTTCCTTCTTTGATAAAGTGACTAAATCAGGGAAATGCTGTGGATATATTTTACTTGGACTTCAGTAAGGCATTTGACAAAGTAGACCACAGGCTAGTTCTTGATAAAATAGAACAATGTGGGATAGACAGCATCACTACCAGATGGATTTGCAGTTGACTGACCAACTGTACTTAGCATGTAGTCTTAATGAAACTACATCTACATAGAAGGAAGCATGCCATGAGGTTCCTCAAGTGCTCTTCAACATCTTCATAAATGATCTAGATGAGGGGATAGAAGGGGAACTCATCAAATTTGCAAATGACACCAAACTGGGAAGAATTGCCAACACTTTGGAAAATGGACTCAAGATTCAGAAGAATCTTGACAGACTTCAGCATTGGGCCCTATCCAACAAGATGCAGCTCAGTGGTAAGAAAGTAAGGTCCTGCACTTAGGCAGGAAAAAACAAATGTACAAGTATAGAATAGGTGGTAGCTGGCTCAAGTAGTAACTGTGAGAGTGATCTAAGTATCCCAGTGGACCACCACTTAAGTATGAGCCAGCAGTGTACTGCAGCTGCCAAAAAAGCCAAAGCAGTCCTAGGCGGTATCAATAGAGGGATAGCATCAAGATCACAAGAATGACAGTAACTTTCTACACTGCACTAGTGAGGCCACACTTTGAACAATGTATCCAGTTATGGTTACCACGATACAAAAAACCCACTGAGATCCTAGAAGAGTATAGAAAAGAGCAACAAAGATGATAAGGGATCTAGAGGCTAAACTGTATGATTAATGGTTAAGGAACTAGATATGTTTAGCCTAACAAAAAGAAGAATTAGGGGTAACATGAGAACTATCTTTCGGTGTTTTGGGCTGTCACAGGTATAAGAGGGTTGACTTATTATCTTGCCTTATCTTGAGGGTAAGGTAAGAAGTAATGGGTGGAAGCTGGTTAAAAATAGATCCAAGCTGGAACTAAGGAGAATTTTCCTGACAGTTAGAACAATTAATCAATGGATCAGCTTGCCTCCCAGAGTTAGGGATGCTCCATCACTGTAGGTCTTCAAGAAAAGACTGGAGGGAGTTGGACTAGAAGACCTCCAAGATCCCTTCCAGCCCTATAGTTCTGTGATTCCTAATATGCGCATATCTTTGTATTGATTCTTCCTGGATATCCACTATTTTGAACAGATAAGATCTTATTGTTTACTAGGTTATAGTCAAGCTCATATAGTACTTAGCAGTATATTTTCTGAATATTACTACCATTCTATTCCATTGTACAGACATGCCATGAATAATTTATAATAATATGAAATTAATTGTTCCATTCCAATTCATCTATATTTACTTATTCCTAAGGTAGTTTGGCATGCTTCATATTCACTTTGATCCATATATCTAATATTTCAAATACACACACACACACACACACACACATCCTTGTAAATCACCTCTTTCAATATTGGCAGACATCTTTTAATATTGGCAACGTAAATGTAATCATGATATACAAAAAGAGGGTGCTTAGCTAACAAAAGCTAATCTTTCATCAAGAAAATATTTGGAGAATTAAATTGTGTGACATACTGTATTTCTACATTTCTTTTTGAAATATGTATAGACAGAGAAAGAATTATGCAAATAATAAGGATTATTATTTATAAGGATAAAGCTCAAACTTTATCCACAATTTAAAATGCCAAGTTATGGTTGCAAATTTGATTCTGAATTGCAGACAAATTTCCAATTCATACATTTAGCTGAAATATGATGTTGTCACATGGAGAAATATTTTCCTATAAGATTGCATTAATAGTGAAGTAGAATATTTATGAGAGCATTCAATTGTTCAAAATACTACAAAAAGGAGTTACTACAAAATACTACAAAAACATAATTAATAATTATAATTACAAATTTGAAAAAGAAATGTAGAAATACAGTATGAATGATTGGTTCAAACCAGGTTAAGAATGCAAAAACTAAGTACTTCCAAACAATTTTAAATGTTGCTGCTATTCACTTAATACAAAGTGAGACAAAGACAGAATGTACAAAAACAACTAGAAATTCAGAGCAGTAGGTATTGTTAGTAAAAAAGGTGACATTTAAAGCTGAATCATATGTGTAATATTAACATAAATATCCTACCACTATATTTAATTCATGATTGGTTTTGAGCAGCTCTTTAGGAATGGTACAAGAAACAGACTGCAACTTCAAGGTGATGTTCTCACAACTCCGGTTTCCAACTTTTAGTACTTCACCTTTAACAGCTTCAGAGTCAATGTTACTTCCCTAAAAAAAGTTACATTAATTAAACATAATAAAGAGAAGTAGTAAAACAAAAGGCAGAATGAATACTGGATTATATTTATTCTTTCCATAGTTAACAAAATGCCATAAGAAATGCCATTTCTCAGTGGCCATTACAATAGATTAAATAAGGTTACTTGGTCTACGGAAGTTACCAAATAATCAAGCAGAAAAACTTGACATTTCAAATAATTACAGCAAGACACTGGTCTAAGTTTACCTTCCTAACATTTCCCAATAACTATTCATTATTCAAATCAAAGTTACAAAGGATCTTAAAAATGTCTCAATAGATTCACAAATTATTGCCTATCACTATGACTGAATGGAGTTTAATGGGAATAAAAATAAATTATGTATAGACATACTAAGTACCTTACACCAGAGTGCAGAACAGGATGGCTACAACACAATAGATCAGAGGTCACCAACCTTTGTCGGTTGGCGGATCGGAAGAAAAGGGAGGGGAAGCATTTTACATGCATGCGTGTGTGCGTGCCGCAAATGGGGCGGGGCTAGCACCCGTGTGATACTCACTAGCCCTGCCCTGTTCTTGCATGGCGCAGTGCCTTGTTTCTGTGCCCTGCGGCGGCCCGTTTTTGCACTCTGTGGTGCTGCGGTGGTCCGTTTCCATGCCCTGTGGCATGGCGTCATTCATTTTTGCACCTTGCAGCATGGCGGTGCCCCGTTTTTGTATCCTGTGGTGCAGCAGCGTCCCATTTTCACGCCCTGAGGTGCAGCAGTGGCCCATTTTTGCACCCCGTGGCGCGGCATCGTTTTTGCGCCCCGCGGTGCTAGTGCAAGTGAGGGGGGCCTGCCCCGCGTCCTGTTTGTCCTTTGAGATAAGCTTGACTCCTGATGATTATAAGGACCAATCCATGTAATTTTCTTAGCATCAATGTAAAAGTAATTTGCCATTTACTACATCTGGGATTTTGTTTTCAATTCCTAGTCCTTTAGCCTTAGAGTTTCTAGTGGTTTTCTATCCAAGTGCTAATAAGGGCCAAATCTGCAAATATTGGCTAAGTGTTCACAAATTTTCTCAAAAAACACATTGCAACAATTCGGCAGTAAATTTGCCATTTATTTAAATTACAGTCACAGAATAAATCTGGCTGAAGCACAAAGTGGGCACCTAGTTACATAACTTTGAATGTCTTTTTTAAGCGACAGCCACCAGAACTGGCACTTAATCAGGTGTAGTATTTTTACAAAGCCAAAATATCCAGTGGTTTTTGAATCATGGCTTTTTTCCAGGATTAGTAATCTTTGGCTTTATGGGACATACAACCAGGCTAAGCCCCCTTGCATTGTGCATTCATTTTTGTGAGCCTTTATTCATCAGAGAAGGACAAATGGTTCCAGGCTCACAAAAATGAATGCACAATGCTTATATAGTGTCTGCTATGCCTTAGAATGTCTGCTATGCCTTCTCCAATCTGGGGCTTTGTTTTTGTCTTTATTCGGGTGATGACTGGTATTGCAAGCTGGCGAGATGGAATAACGGTTCTCACTATTTCCTGTTTGGAGCTGTTGTATTGGGACATCCTGGATAGCGCATCGGCTAAAAAATATTTTGCCCCTGGGAGATAAAAGTGGGTGAAGTTAAATTGATTACAGTACTGTGCCCACTGGATTTGCTTCGTTGATAGTTGCCAGGGCGTTTTTAGGGATTCTAGATTCTTGTGGTCGGTCCATATCTTGAAAGGGATCTTGCTCCCTTCCAGGAAATGCCTCCATGTTAAGAGCACCCAGCGCACCGCATAAACGTACTTTTCCCAAACTGCCCACCACCTTTCAGTGTTAGTTTCCTAGAGGTGTATGTGCATGGCTGCAAGGCACCCTTGCTGTTCTTTTGCAGTAAAAGGACTGTTCCCACCGCTACATAGCTGGCATCCACCTGAATAATAAATAGGGCGCTAGGGTCTGGGTGTTTTAGCAGCAGCTTGGCAGCTGAGTTTTTTTAACGCTGCCAGACACTCCATTATCCGCTCCAGGAACTGACTTGGTTTGGGTTTCCCCTCCCCTTTTGTCTTTAGCAAACTGGTGATGGGGAAGGCAGATTTAGGTGAATGATGGGATAAATTGGTGGTAAAAGTTTGCAAATCCCAAAAAACTTTGCAATTGCTTTCTGGTGCGGGGCAGGGCCCACTCTAGTACCACCTTAACTTTTTTAGGGTCCATCTCTATCCCCTCATGGGAAATGCAATAGCCCAAGTAGTCGATTATGCTCTGGTGGAACTTGCACGTTGACAGTTTAGCATATAGCGGAGCGGCCCTAAGTTTCTTAAGCACCGCTTTGACCAGTGTCACATGCTCTACCATAGTCTCAGTATAAATCAGTATGTAATCTAGGCAACCAGCAGGCTTTTGTATAAGTGTTCATGTATCTGTAACAAAACTCTTCAATCAGGTTCTCAATTTCTCCTATGAGTTTTAGTTGTTCCACATAAGTTGCTCCATGCGCCATGTTACACGTTTTCAGCAAATGCTTTTAAACCCATTTTAAATCATTCTAACATTGACTGATATATACAAGTAAGTTTTAAAGTATCTGAATAAATGTATAGGCACACATATGTAACTACTTTATAAGTAGTTTTTCTTGAATTCACTTTTAATTTGCATGTATTTATTTGCTGGAAGCAACATGTGCCCCATTAGTTACTGCAAGTAAAAGCTTTTCTGTTCTGGCACTAATTAAAAGACCAGTTCAAAAAGTCTTTTTGGTAAGAACTTTTTGAACATTGAATTAAGTGGTCACTTAATTTTATGCTGTGTTGCTTAATGACTACATAACAAAGCATGATAATGAAATGTGTAAATTGAGTATTTGTACTTGTTTGAAAATTCATTTCTGCCAATTGGAGCTCTGGAACCTATGCTTTCAAATCAATGCTATGGGCACATATCTTACAATATGCCAACATTTTTTGAACAATGCTTTCTCAACTCTTATCTGAAACCCCTCTTGTTCTTGAGATTTACTGATGACATTTCCATCATCTGGAGCCATGAAAAAGAATCTCTCATCAAATTTCATAAAAGACTTCAACAACTTCCACCCTACCATCAACTTGATTCACTGAGTGCATTTCTTTGATGTTATGTTAAATTACACAATGGACACAAAAACACTACATTATATAACAAACCCACAAATCATCATGGATACCTACATATTGCTAGCAGAACATACTATCAAATCTATTGTATATAGCCAGACTCTGTACTACAATTCCATTTGTTTTGACCCACTTGAGATGCTCAACTGATGGAATTAAACCAGAAAACTGAACTTCCTATTCAATGAGATCAACAGACATATCAACACAGCCAAATCAATTCCATGAGAGAACCTATTACAAGACAGGCCACAAAAACCAAACAACATAATACTACTGATTGTTACCTTCAACTCACAGTTCAAGCCATTCAAACATATTATTAATAGGCTATAAACCACTCTGTACAAATATGCTACAGTTTCTCAGGCACTGGGTACAAGACCCAATATTTGCATACGGACAAACTACTCAGCCTGAACTAGCAACCAGAAACAAAAGGAAGAGAATGCTAATATGGAAACCAGATCTTGCAATAAGTCCAGAAGTTTAGATTTACAAAAACAACTTTTTCATAGACTTCAACAACTTCACATGCAAGATATGGGGCCCTTTCACCTGCTCTTCCTCTAATATGATATATGCTATTACCAGCCAGCAGTGCTCCTCTGGATCTGATATCAGATAGAAAAGAAGAACAAAGTAATCGCCAAGGATTTTAACCTCCCAGAACACTCCATTACAAATCTCAGAGGCTATTCTGGAACAAAGAAACTTCACCAGCACAAATGAGCAAGAGATTGTTGAAATCACATGCATCAAAGGATTGCCAGAAATCTTCATGTATGCATTTTAAACATGTTATAAGTATTAACTGATAAGATACATGAAACTTGCATATGTGTAACCATCTTGCTCTCATTTTCCCCCACTTCATTCCAATTTAAATCCTACATTAAATTATTCACTCCAAATATTAGATGCAGCAAGCTGTAGTTCAGAAAATTTTATAGCTTTTGATACAATTTGTTAATTTGAAATTATAATATTCTCCTGATTTGTTTTTTACTATTATAGGAAGTTGCTCAGAGTTACTAACTTTACAACTATATCATGTACATTCTTAGGTATCAAGGCATAAAACTGATACTTGAAATTATTTTAAAAATAGGTTATTACCAACTGAAATTACAAACCCTGCATATTTTGTACTAAGAGAAAGGGAAAGCATGCTTTCTTAATATATGAATAGTAAAGTTCACCCTTTATTTAGCTTGATACCCAGCCATCTTTTACCTTCTGAAATTAAAAACTATTCAGCAATTTGTCATTTTCAAATCTGCTTAAAATCATTATCACAGTTTTTGTATAACACGGTATCTATTCAGCTAGGTAGGCCAATAACTATTTTAATAATGTAATGCCTCCATAATGCCCAGGATAATCACAGAGGTAAAAGCATGCATGTCATATTAAACCTTACCTTAATTATTACATTCTGACTTCCCTTGGAAATCAACAATGGTGTTTCAGAAATGGTAAAGTCAGGGTCATTCACATAATCAAAATTAAAACCAGATGAAGTGACACCATCAAAAATGAAAAACATTTTTGTCACAAAAGGCAGCATCAGCTCATAGGCTTTCAGTGAAGGAGTTGTACAGCAGATTATTTCAGAATCTGAACGATGGTCACATGCCTGTAAGAAAAGCAAACTAAGTAGATGTATCTGCTAATATTATTGTCTAAAACGTTTTATATGAAAGACTGAGTTTTATCTTTTTGTTGTAATCACACTGCAGTTATAATATTTTCTTAAAGCGCATGAGCATTGGAAATTATATTGAATGACTATTTATGCTGACCACAGAAGCATAAGCAGGAAGATGTAAATGTACCACTGATAGATGTTGAATTATATATTAATCATTTTTTATTTAAAATCCTAAACTACATATGTATAACTTCAGTGCATATTGGTTTTCTATATGCAAGTATTTCCCCATTTATCTCATTGGAATACAAGTCTACACTTAGATTTCTGAGATAATTTGTTCTTACAAAAAAATATTTATGCAGTTATAGTATAAGACATTACTCAACTCAAAGTACAGAAAAAGATCTACTTCCACTTAAAAACAAAGGCCTAGCAGAAATAGCCATACTTAAATGTAGAATGATTTTATTTATTTTAAAAATGTAGATGCTATTTTGAAAAACAAATTTGCAGGGAAATCTCAACGAAGACAGAGTATCAAATATTCAACTGAAACAGACTGGAGAAATTGAACATAATTCTGGACTGCCTTCTATTAGTATCAAGAATGTTTTAGTTCCAGCACAATGATAGTTGCTCTCCAGATGTTGCTGATATACAGCTCACAATTACTCTAGAATCTAGATAATGTGACACATAGTAAGGTATGTTAGAAGTTGTAGTTTAGACATATGTAGAAAATCATCAATTTCCAATTCTTGCTTGTTGTTTACATGTCTTATTATCTTCTACTAATTTAACACATTTAACCCAATGGCAATCTAAAAGTGTTTTACTCTAAGAAATGGATTAAACTAAATAACTTCCTTCAAACTTTTAATCCATATGGTGAAATATTGCAAACCATTTCATGCTTTATAAATATACTAAATATCTTAAATTAACTATTAGGTAACAGGTTATCTAAAGAGAAAATTATCTTAAATTACAAAAGAATATAAAATGTAACAAATATAAGATATATTACAGTATAAAAATTTAATACATGCAAGAATGATATGCAATTAAAATTAGGATCTCATGCAATTCTTTCATTGTTTATAAAAACTATTTTAAACATTTTGCTCTGAGCTTTTAAGGTATTCAAAAATAGATAATTACACAGAGTAGTAGTTATATAGTTCAAATAAACCTATAATACTATAACGCATTTCATTAATACAAATTAATTGCACTTCTTATCTACTGCAGAGTAAAAAATGTCTTTTAAATTAATAGTGGCATTTTAACCTAGTTTGTGGTCATCTATTAGAATGGGATCTATAGCTTGTTACTTTATCTGCCTAGACTCTGAAAAACATGCTTTCAGAGAATAATAAAATCTAATAATGATCTTTTGTGATGATGCAATGTGACTGATTGGAAAGGTCACAGTAAATCACATTTCTAATGCCCTTACTGTTACGTTATTTGACATAACATTTTGACTTTGAAATTAGTTTTAGCAATTGAAAAATGTGATGCTTTCATGAAATAGTACATTGTTTCCTTTTTTATAGATTATCAAACCAATCAAGACTAAATTAAAACGCATCCTATGTTAGGATGCATTTTAATTTAGTATTACTTTAAATTTTTACAAATGTTTTTAATATAATACATAACTACTAAGTATGTGTATTTACAAAATAAATAGAAATATTTATTTTGAGTGCTTACAATTATTTTAAATTAAAAAAAATTAATTGTATTTCAGTATTATTATTTTTATTTCCACCACCTGCCCCTGTGAACACAGGTAGAATACAGACCATATGGAAGAAGAAACATTTTCACAAAACCCACATGACTTGTAAGACCCACACGTGTCTTTCAGAAACAATAATGCGACCTATGAAGTAATGAATATAAACACTACCTATAAACTCCAGTAACTAATTAATTTTTTCTTAATTTTGTGACATAGCCATAAAACTGGAAGAAGATCTGTGTACATCAAGTGGACAATTCAGATAAAGAGATAAAAATGGCCCAGGCCATTACAAGAGATAAAATGTTTGAAATAGAATCCCAAACTTTGATGCATTAAAATGCTAAAGGAAAAGATATAATTCCAAATAATTATCACAAAGGTATTTCAAATCATCACCTCACACACTGTGCAGGCCCACACCAATGAACAGTACTTATAGTGTTTTATATTATACAATTTGTGCATGCCAAAACATAGCACTTAGTTTTTGTCTGTTTGCAACAGCAGCTGATTTTGCATAGCATTGCTAACATTAGACGCATCTGTACATACTTCTAAAAAACCCCCAAGCTCTATGAATATTCATTGGCATTTATATCCAGTTAAGTATGTATATAATTCCTGGATTGCTTCCATCTTCACTTACTGGATTGATGTATTTATCAACAGTACCGAATAGCACAAAACTATTCCTGCTGGATCCTACCAATTGTGCTAACAATGGCTTTTGGGAAGCTCATAAACATGGACAGGAGAATGACTGCCATCTTTTACTGTCGTTCTTCAGTGATATTTCAGATATATTATATATTTTAGGATATGTGCACATTTGAGTGGACTGAATGTTTCTTATCAGAAGATGCTACTCCTATGTCTCCCGACTCAACTGGTTCCAACTAATATTGTAGTTTAGGGTACAGGTCTGCATTTGTGGTGTTAACTAGAGTATAGGTCTGTATATAAGCTGGGATGGGTAGCTAGATCTATTCAAGAATATACTTTTATTAATTGAAAAGTATTTTATTAAATAAATATTGTATTGTATCAATACCTGGGAAGATCCTGGAAAAATAATCAAAAACAGATCTGTGAACATCTAGAAACAAATAAAGTTATAACTAGAAGCCAGCATGGGTTTGTTAAAAACAGATCATGCCAAACCAATCTTATTTCATTCTTTGACAAAGTGACTAAATTAGTAGACCATTGAAATGCTGTGGACATAATATATTTAGACTTCAGCAAGGGATTTGACAAAGTAGACCACAACCTACTTCTTGGTAAACTAGAAAAATGTGGGATAGACAGCATCACAACCAGATGGATTTGTAACTGGCTGACAAACTGTATTCAACAAATAGTCTTTAATGGTACTACATTTACATGGAGGGAAGTAAGCAGTGGGTTCTGTCTTAGGCCCAGTACTCTTCAATATCTTCATAAATGACTTACATGAGGGAATACAAGGGGAACTCGTCAAATTTGCAGATGACACTAAGCTGGCAGGAATAGCCAACACCCCAGAAGACAATCTTAGGATCCAAAAAGATCTTGACAGACTTGAACAATAAGCCCTATCCAACAAAATGAAATTTAATGTGGAGAAAAGTTTTACACCTGGGCAGGAAATGTTGTGAGTCCTTGCCAGCCAGTGGACCAGGCAGCTGAGTCCGGGGAATCAAAGGAGGAGGAGGAGGGGTTTGGAGAGCCATCTGAGTCGGAGGAAGGCTCTGATGAGTTACAGGACTCACAATCTGATGAAGAGCCTGGCCCCTCCAATCGTGCCTAGGATGAGACTCAGCCGTGTGGGGAAGATGAGTCAGACTCTGAGGACTCACAGCTGGAAGACATTATAGACGCTCGCAAATGAAGGCAGCTAACTAGAGCAGGACAGAGGGAGGCAATGTGGCAACTCCAAGGGAGGAGGAGAAGGTATTGAGAAGCCACGCCTTGGGGCTGCTTAATAAAAAGGGAAGGTGTGGGTAGTGCTGGTTGCTGAAGGTAACCGTTTGCAAAGAACTTCAGTGTCAAGGGATCATGGTCTGTTTGTTTTGCCTGTGAATTATTTCTTGTTTGACTCGTGCTCTGTTTTGCTTTTGAACCAACTATCCTTGGAAAAGTGTTCTGTTGCTTTTGTTTTGTGGGAAAATTATCAGAACTGTATATCAAATAAAAAGGGTTGGTTTTTCCAGCCTACTGTTAAAAGAGGGGTTGTCTTTGTGAAGTAACAAGGACGTACGTAGGCTGGGACAGAACAGGAAAAACCAAAAGTACAAGAACAGATTATGTGACATCTGGCTTAAAAACAGTAACTGTGAGAGGGGCCTTGGAGTCCTAGTGGATGATCACTTAAATATGAGTCAGCAGTGTGTGGCAGCAGCCAAAAAAGCGAATACAATCCTGGATTGTATAAACAGAGGCATAGAATCAAGATCACACAAACTATTAGTACTGCTTTATAAAGCCTTAGTAAGACCACACCTGGAATAATGCATCCAGGTTTGGTCACCATATTACAAAAAAATGTTGACACTTTGGAAAAAGTACAAAAAAGAGCAACTAAGATGATTAAAGGCCTGGAGGCTAAACTATATGAAGAATGGTTGCAGGATTTGGGTTTGGCTAGTCTAGAGAAAAGAAAGACCAAGAGGGACATATTATCAGTATTCCAGTATTTGAGAGGCTGCCACAAAGAGGAGGGGGGTCAATTTATTTTCCAAAGCACCAGAGGGCAGGACAAGAAACAATGGATGGAAACTAATCAAGCAACCTGAAATTAAGGAGAACTTCCTAACAGTGAGGACAATTAACCAGTGGAACAGCTTGCCTTCAGACATTGCGGGTGCTTCATCACTGGAGGTTTATAAGAAGAGACTGGACAGTCACCTGTCTGCAATGGTATAGGTTCTCCTGCTTGAGCAGGGGGCTGGACTAGAAAACCTCCAAGGACCCTTCCAGCTTTATTCCAATTCTTATTAAGGTTTTTGTGCAAGTAAATATTCCTCACAATAGAAGAATACTGCCTTTTATTTATCCTGGATCTGATCTAAAGCAGTGGAGTCTTCTTCAACTTCTACAGCTTTAAGAGATGTGGACATGCTGGCTGGGGAGTTCTGGGAGTTCACACCTCTTAAAATTTTAGAAATACCAATCTAAAGTTCTTACACCACGGGTGTTAAACTCGCCACGTCACATGACGTGTTGCGACATATCGTGACTTTTTTTGCATTGCCGGAGCTGGGGTGGGCGCGGCCTCTGTATGATGCAACCAGCCCGCAGGCCGGCAGTTTGACAACCCTGTCTTACACTATGAGATAGAGAACAAAACTTAATTTTATCTATGTTACCCATTTGGATTCTCTTGTGTTCAACTTTCTCTTAATTCAGACTTTCCTTTTAAATGTATGTTTATCTAATAGAAGAAAATATTTGTAGCTCAAGATTGAACTGCAGGATCCTTGGCATTCTCTGAGCTTGGTTGTTTCTTTGCAGATGTTTTATTACCAAATTAGGTAACAACATCAGTGCAGTATGTTTATCCATCCACCTATCCTTGAATTGGGGAAATCTGCAAGGTCTCCCATTGTGACCATCCTCCCTCTATTGCTTGTATCAAGTTACCCTTATTTGTATGTTTATTCAATTAAACAAAGAAGTGTTCAACATTCCATTTTAATAACAAATGCTGCAAAGCTATATTTAATGGATGGGCAGAAAATCACGTCTGCAGCTGTTGTATATTGTGAACTTACCACACTGAAGTTTCTGCCTATCTTTGGGACTGTTACCAACATCTTTGGAGAGAATGCTGAATTCAGGTTTATCCCTTGTGCTGTAATTGTACTTCCACCACTGATAAAATAAAGACATTGAAATAATCTTGTAAATATTACTCCAGAAAACTGATTGGTATTTTAATTTTAATAAGTATGCATGCATAGTTGCAGCTATAGGATGAAACTAATTTTGTAAAAAGAACATTACAACCCCTGAGCCTGCCTGCCTTCCTTCCTCTTTCTTTCTTTCCCTTTTTTGAATTTTTTTCTTCCCTGAATCCCGTCAATTTTTTTTTTAAAGGTTCAATATGTAATTATTTTTATAAGCTGGGAAATTTGCAAATTAAACAAAGATTAGTAGTTTAACATAGTCCTGATGAATCTTAGTTTATTGTTGACCAAAACCCCAACAGCTTTCACCAATTTTATATATAAAAAATAACCAAACAGACCTCAACCATCTTTTCCATCCAAGTACGATAATCAGAATTTAAATATTCTGTAGTTTGTTGACCAGAGTGTAATAAGCAGAGTGGAACAAAAGAAATATTAAACAATCTTTCATGTCAAGGAGTCAGAGCAAATAGAATTCTATTTAAATAGAATTCTTACATCAAGAATTCTAAGCTTAATACTATTGTTCTCTCACGAGGAGAGGAACAAGCTGTACAAATCAGTAAGCATTAAATTTTTTTGGGATAATTCTGTGATAATACAATAACAATTTCAGAGGATGCTTCTGGAATACTGTAGTGCTACCATGTACTGGTAA
Organism: Azemiops feae; assembly: GCA_023970755.1. Classification (NCBI taxonomy): domain Eukaryota; kingdom Metazoa; phylum Chordata; class Lepidosauria; order Squamata; family Viperidae; genus Azemiops; species Azemiops feae. The sequence continues at coordinate 164,740 of JALGBA010000420.1, read as the reverse complement.
TTTTTTTTTGGACAATCTAGGAGTTTAAATATTCAAAATGTCAACTGTTCTAAAAGATACTGGCAGTCTCTAAGCAATTTTTCTTTGTCACAATCCCCAATATTCTTCCTTTTTTCGCTGAGCCTTTCTCCATTTGCGCTTAACTGAAGCAGAAAGATGCCCCACCAACAATTGTTTCTATGAGCCAGTTTGGTGTAGCGGTTAAGGTAGTGGCCTAGAACCAAGAGACTGTGAATTCAGTTTCCCTTAGGTATGAAAGCTGGCTGGGTGACTTTGGATCAATCACTCTCTCTCAGTTCAGTATTTCCCCCCATTCCAACACTGGCCAAGGACCACTTCAGGGGTTGAACAGTGCCATCCATTATCTTGGAGGAAAGTCCAAAATAATGGTGACTTGATACAGGCCATAGAAGGAGGATAGGCCACAATGGAGACCATGCAGATTTCCTTAATTCAAGGATGGGTGGATCCCCTCCAACCAGCAGTGGGGAAAGTCCCCATTTCTATTCACCACTCCACTGGTTCTTGCTCAGTCTCCCAGCTGTCTACTTTTCCATGTCTGTTCTTTTCTTCCATTTCTGCTTCTTCCTCTGTTATCCTAAACAATTTCCTGTCTTGTCTTCCTACCCTTGTCATCCTTCCTCTGCTGTATCCAGCCATTGTGTCTTTGCTAACCCAATATATTTTCCCACTTTTTCTTTTGCCAATTACGTTCTCCAATCTAAATGTCAAGGTTGACTCGCAAGGCACCTCTTTCTGCTTGTAGTTTGACAAAGAAGCAAGGGGGGGGAATGGGTATTGTTCTGTTCGCAATGCAGACATGAAGACAAGGCAGTTGGTACAAGAGATGATCTTTATTGTGTACATGCACTGAACAGAAGCAAGCAAGAAAATGGCAACATGCCCTTTTTATACTTCCCCTGCAAGGGGAGGCTCAACCAATGAATGCAGGCTATTCTCCCGCCTCGTGCATGCGCACGAGGCTGGAGACAGCCTGTCTGGGTCCCGGGCAGGCAAACACGTGGTCTGCCCGGGTCTCTGCAGTTGTCCTGCAGGTTTCCTGCGCCTTGCTGATTGACTCAGCAAGGCCCAGGACACAACACCGCTCCCCCCTTGGCTTGGACAATGCCGTCCCCACCATTGACCAGTACCATGTCACATTTAGTCCAAACCGCAGCCGGACTATTTCCCATACCCCTTGTAACCTGGTCCGCTTGGGATTCAAGTTAATCCACGTTCTTTCACTCTTAGATAACATGGATCGCACATACTCCTGCAAATATTTAGGCGGGGCCTTAATCCGCCCCGATCTTCGCGGATCCATGGTAGGGACGGGTGTGATGACATTTGGGGGAAGTGAATTGGGTGTCTGGAGTGCTGGCTCTCGGTTTGCGCACAACAAACCAGGACTTTGTTGCCCAGAAGACTCAGGGGTTCCCTCTAACTGCTGACTGGCTGGATCCACTAAACCCAAACCAGATTTCCTTGGAGGGGTCGAGTTCCCCGAGTTCCTTGGTGGGGTGGAGTTCCCCGAAAACCCTTGTAACTCCCCTTGGGAGCAATGTCCTTCAGGCCCAAGGCCAGCAGCAGGGGTGCCCTGAGTAGCCGATTTAGGGCCATTTGCCCTAAGCCAGGGACCTCTGCCAGAGTCAGGAGCCGCCTCCATGGCAGACCCCTCTGCATCTATGCCAGAGTCAGGATCCGCCTCCATGGCAAGACCCTCCTCTGGGGCATTTGACGACCCCTCTGCTTGGAGAGACTGTGATCCACAATCATAATTGGGGTCCCCCTCCTCCCCGAGAGTGGAGTCAGAGGAGGAATGCCGGCCTGGCAGTCGCCAACGCAGCTGGTCTATGTGGCGCCGGAGGACACGCCCATCATCCAAGACCACTTCGTATGACAGAGGCCCAGAGACTTTAGAGATTACAGCAGGTACCCAGAGATGCCCCTGCCCATAGTTCCTGGTCCAAACCGGATCACCCACTTGAAGTCTCCTAGGTGCCCGCGGCTGTGACACCTGTGAAGCCACCCGGTCTGGGTGAAGCCTGTCCAGCTTTGTGATAAGTCTGCAACCCCAGCGGAGTTCAGCTGGGCTCTTTCCAGTAGCTGTGCATGATGTGGTGCGGTGTGTGAGAAGAAAATCAGCTAACCTGTGATGCCAGGGTCCATGAGTGATTCTCTTTAATGCGTCTTTCGTGGTGCGCACCATGCGTTCAGCCTGACCGTTGGTGGCAGGATGAAAAGGAGCAGATGTGGCATGCCGGATCATGTTGGCTTGGAGAAATGCCTGAAACTCAGAAGAGGTAAATTGTGGACCATTGTCTGATACCAGAACATCAGGAAGGCCATGGGAAGTGAAGATTCCTCTGAGCACCTGGATGGTCATGGCAGTAGTAGTGGAGGGCACAGGAACGACCTCTAGCCACTTGGAATGGCTATCCACGAGGAGGAGGAAGAATTGCCCCTGAAAGGGCCCAGCATAATCTCTATGGACACGTGACCATGGAGTGTCTCCTCCCACCTATGTACAGGGGCCTGGGGCATTTCTGGCCGTGATTGTTGGCACACTTGACATCCCTGAACCTGGGCCTCGATGTCCTTATCGAGGCCAGGCCACCAAAGATGGCTGCGCGCAAGCGCCTTCATCTTCACTATTCCTGGATGTCCCTCGTGAAGAGAGAGCAAGACTCTAGTCCTCAATGAGGCCGGGATGACTACTCTGTTGCCCCACAGGATACACCCCTTGAATGTGGACAATTCGTGCTTCCTGCGCCAGAAACTCTGGAAATCAGTACCAGGACACGTGTCAGGCCATCCTGACAACACACGTCAGCACGCGTGCAAGCGTGTGATCAGTGGCTGTCTCAGCAGCCACATCCCTAGCATTGAGGGGAGATTCTGGTAAGTCCTGAATAGACAGAATATGCACAGCAGGGGCAGGGTCTGCTTCTATTTGCTTGAGAGGTAACCTGCTTAGGCCATCAGCATGGCCCATCTCAGTACCTGGTTTGTGAACCAGGGTGTAATCATACGCTGCTAAGAAGATAGACCACCTCAGCATCCTTGGTGATATAATCTGAGGAGTTTGTTTGTTGGTGGTAAACAACCCTAGCAAAGGCTTGTGGTCAGTATAGACTGTGAAATGGCATCCATACAAGAAATCATGAAATTTTTTGATGCCTGAGATTATTGCCAAGGCTTCCCTGTCAATCTGTGCGTAATTTTGCTCTGCAGATGAGAGGGTCCTCGAATAATAGGCCACAGGGACCTGAGTTCCATCTTCCTTGAGATGGCTTAACACTGCTCCTACCCCATAAGGGGAAGCATCACATGCGATGCACACAGGCAACTGCTCATTGAAGTGAGCCAGTACAGCATTGGAGGATAGCAAAGTCTTGACCTTAGTAAAGGCCTCCTCATGGACCTTTGTCCATGCCCAGGGAGCCTGTTTGTCTAAGAGCCTGTGTAGCAGCTCAGCCACAGCAGCCTTGTGTGGGAGAAAAGAATGGTAAAAATTCAAGAGGCCCAGAAAAGCCTGAAGTTCAGTTTTTGACTGGGGACTAGGGGCCAGTTGGATGGCCTTGAATTTGGATTCTGCGGGGTGGATGCCATCTGCATCAATGCGAAACCCCAAGAACTCGGTGGATGACACACCGATTTTACACTTGTCCTGCTGTAGCTTCAGCCCAGCTTGGCGGAAATGCAGCAAGACAGCCCTCATCCTTTCGGCCAAGTTTCCTGATGATTCTCCTGCAATGAGGATGTCATCAAAATAGGGGCAGACCCCGGGAATCCCTCTGAGCGTTCGCTCCATTACCCCTTGGAAAATGCCAGGGGCTACATTGACCCCAAACTGCAGCCTCTTTACTTTGAACGCACCTCGGTGTGTGACTATGGTTTGGGCTTCAGCAGTCGCCTCATCAACAGGTAACTGTTGATAGGCTTGAGCCAGATCAAGCTTGGCAAAGTACTTCCCTCCTTTCAGTGAGGCCAAAATGTGGCTCACCACGGGCACAGGATAAGCATGCTGTTGTAAAGCCTTATTCAAAGTGCATTTATACTCCGCACAGATTCGGACTTCCCCATTGGATTTCAGTGGAGTTACTATGGGGGTTTCCCATGGACTAGAGTCCACAGGTTCCAGAATGCCTTGTTGGAGCGACTTGTCCAACTCAGCATCTATTTTGCTCTTCAGGGCAAAAGGCACCCTCCTTGGCTTGACCCTTATGGGTGTAATGCTTGGATCCAATTTTAATGCAATGGGAGGCCCCTTGTACGATCCAAGTTCTGAGCTGAACACATCAGCAAACTCCTTACATACTCCTATAAGGGTAGCTGTTTGCAGCTGATTCAGACCAGTCACTTGGATCCCAAGTGCCTCGAACCAATCGAGTCCAATAAGACTCGTTCAGTCTCCCCCAACAACCATTACATCCAATAATCCATTGAAGCCTTTTCGCTGCACTCTGAGCGTGGCTTCCCCCTTCACGCTTACTTGCGTGTTCTGGAAATCAGTGAGAACAAGATTGGAGGGCCTGAGCTTGACTCTTGAGCCACTCCGTGAGCAAATCTTATTGAAAGTGTCCACTGAGATAAGAGAAAGAGCGGACCCTGTGTCCAACTCCATAGCCAGGGGAACTCCCTGCAGCTTCACATCTATGCGCAGCTTTTTCTTAAGGGGCCTATGCGTTCCTGTCTTGAACACCCTCCTCCGGGACACGCAAAAACCCACCCTGTTTTGGCTGGGGACCTTGGTACCTTTCAGAGGCAATTCAGGGGACCTGTTCTTTGGACGACCCATGCAGGCCGATGCTATATGGCCTTGCCTTCCGCACGCTCGACAGACAGCAGATCGAAATCGGCAGTTGGCCCTCCTGTGGTGACCCCCACAGCCGAAACAGCAAAGGGATGCAGGCGGTGGCCCTCTCCGATCCGGCAGTCGTCTCTCCGCCGATGGCTGGATCTTGTCCACCTCTTCCTCCTCGGAGTCTTCTCCAGAGGCATCACGTGCGGCCTCCTGGTGGATCGGGACAGTCGCTGGATGACTCTTCGTAAACCGCAAGGCTTTCACCGCGCCTCCGGCTGCTTCCTCTGCTGCGATTTCTCGTAAGGCGTCTTGAAAGGTGACGTACGTCTTTGGAAACAGTTTCTGCTGTACTTCGCGGCTTCGCAACCTGCACACCAGTCTATCTCGGAGCCTTTCCTCCAAGTCTTGAAACGCACATGGGCGTGCGGCCTGCCTCAAGGCTGCGATGAAATCCGCAGCTGATTCGCCGGGCCGCTGGTCCCTTTGCTCGAACTGATGCCTCCAAGCTATAATTAAGAGCTTGGGCTCGAAGTGTTCTCGCAACATCTTCTTCAAATCGGCGTACGCGATTGATTCCAATGGTGCCGGGGCGACAAGATTTTCAGCTATTTCAAAGGTCTCTTGCCCACAGACACAAAGCAAGGTAGCCGCTTTCAGGCCATCTTCCTGGACTCTATTCACTCTGAAATAGTTTTCGACGCGAGCTGCATACGAGCTCCAGCGTTCAGGATGCGCGATGTCGAATTCGCCGAGACGGCCCAGCTTGGACATCTTCTTCCTCGATGGCCTCATCCACGCCTCTCGCCGTAAGGAATTGAGAAGGAGTCCGACGAAGCCAAGCCCACCTCCAGCGTATGTATGCTGGCCGGCGACTGCTCCTCCTGGACGCCGCGCTTCTCTTCTCTTCCTGGCCTAGGTGAGTAGGCCTACTTCTGTTTCTTCGGTATCCCCAATGGCGGATCCCACCTTCGTTGCCAATGTTCTGTTCACAATGCAGACATGAAGACGAGGCAGTTGGTACAAGAGATGATCTTTATTGTGTACATGCACTGAACAGAAGCAAGCAAGAAAATGGCAACATGTCCTTTTTATACTTCCCCTGCAAGGGGAGGCTCAACCAATGAATGCAGGCTATTCTCCCGCCTCGCGCATGCGCACGAGACAGCCTGTCTGGGTCCCGGGCAGACCTGCAACCGGTCCCGGGCAAACACGTAGTCTGCCCGGGTCTCTGCAGTTGTCCTGCAGGTTTCCTGCGCCTTGCTGATTGACTCAGCAAGGCCCAGGACACAACAGGTATGATTGGAATGAATAGGAAGCTGGGAGGGAGAAAATGAATTTATATAAGCCGTTTGCAACCTGAGAAAGGTCAGAAGCTAAAGACTTTCAAAAGGTGCGAATTGTTTCCCAAAACAAAATGCTTAACCTGGATTGTGGAGAGTGGACACTGGAAGGCCCAGGGAAGAAAGGGAGGTTTCACTATACTGCGCTTTGCATCAAAACTGGCTTCGCTTCTGTGCCTGTATGGATCTTTCAGTAAAGATTTATTCTTAGAAATAAAAAATGTCCCAGGAGTTTCTTTTGTTGTGCATGCCAATGGTACGGTTGACACCAGGACTGAATCATCTTTCCTTTATACTCCACTCACAATGTAGAAGCCAACTTTTTAAAATCTAGGATCAAAGCCTCCTTGTTTCTTGTCATTCAAGCAGGATCCAGACTTCTTTTGGGTTAACATGTTGATCACTACTATTGCTTTGACCAATAAAACTACTTTTATTGTACATAGAAAAGGCACCAGAGGGGAGAGGTTTGGGTGGAACGTACTAAGGATTATGAATATATATCTACAGTACTTATAACTTAAGTTGTGCGTGCACATAGGATTGTGGTTTGTGTGCATAAATATGTTGGATTTTAATGAAGGAGACCAACATTCAATTTTCCTTTTGACCACACTGATATGGGCTGATCATTCTTTCTCCAATCTTCTGTACAAGATAGGTGTATTGACAAAAAAGACACTTTCAAACAAAACACAGAATAAAATGACACTAAAATATGCTCATTTCACCATTAAAATATCTTAAACCTATATATTATAAAAATATACAAACCTATTCCATTCTTGTAAAAAATACGTTTTTTATATTAACATTATTCTACCTGAGAAATTTATATTAAGCTCCTGTTAATGCTTAGAAAAAAGAGTGGGTAGTGAGGCAGCCCAAGTTGCTATAATGACCCAAAACAATTTACCTTCACAACTTGGAAAGTGGCTGGCTACCATCTTGATATTTTTTTTTTTATCTTTCACCCCATCGATGTCCCTGAAAGGGGCCTAAATATCACAAAGTGAGTGGAAATATTTTGCTAATACAAATTTTGGAAAAAGACATTTCCTTTTGTGTGTAATTAATAACAGAATCTTTAAGCATGACTGAAGACTAAAGATTGTTTTTGCAGTTTATTTTCTAGTATTTTACCATCATTATTTTTTCCATTACTATTCATACATCAATGTTAAAATTCCACTCACCTAAGGAAAGATTTAACTGGATAAATTTTAGAAACAGCAGGGTCTTCTTTGTAGGTAAAATGACCTGCTGAACGACTGGCTGAATCAATTTTCATTTCAACAAGGCATTCCAGTGCTTCTCTTTGAAAAGGGCTGTAACATTCTATGGTAGTAGCAGTCACACTGTAAGAAAAAAATAAAGAATTAAAATAATTCTTACTATAATCAGGGTCACAATATATATTTTCAAAAACAGTCTGAGTCAGTATTAAATGTTACTCATGAGAATCCTCAAAATCTATGATTAAACCATAATTTCTAGTCAAATGTAATAGAACTTAACTATGGCTTAACCAACTCTGTCCATTTATTTTTAGTATTTGAAAAAAATAATATGCAGATACATTAAAGTAAAAAACTTCAGTTCTCATTTCTATGGATTTATTATGCAAAAACTTGATACATTTAAGGCAGATACCTGCAGTTCATAATACTTCCAATTACACCACAACAATATAGAAACTAGAAACTAAAGTACATAGAAAGCTGCAAGGCTATGGGGTCAGAAAGGCTAAAAAAATAATAAACACTGAATTCAGAAATCTCAGTTGTCTTAATTACCGTCAACTACAATTCTAACATTTTCTGTTACTACATTAACATGATAAATGAATCCAACAAGTACATGTCAATTTGGGCAAATACCCGACATTAGCAGCATGGCTAACATTGGAATACAATTCCATGTTACAGTGCGTATTGTATTGTATTGTAATGTAATGTAATGTAATGTAATGTAATGATGCAAAAGTCAGTCTAACTCTATGTTATAAAAGTAGTTCCTCACTAATATTCAAAAATGTAAATTTTATGTAAACTTTCTTTCACATAATTACTGTTATTTACCTCTATTTAAAAGAGAATATTGTTGCAAATGCTCCCCACCAGGCTTGGCAGTGCACGCTTGGGACCGCCACGGATCAAATATCTAGGGCAAGAGGCAGGGATATCTGGAAACTCAAGGTTACAGGAGAAATTGCATGTTTGAAGACCCACCCATTTTAAACACATATTTAATGCACATTAAAAAGGGCAAAGGTCTTCAATTGCACAGTTTGGTCCACCATCTTGATCTTTTTGATCCAGTCCTATAGTACCTGAATGAGGGGCTATAAGTTATGCATTGTATACCAACATGTGGAGGTAATTAACAGCATCAAGTTTCTGGGTGTGCAGCTAACAAGTAGGCTAGCTTGGTCACTCAACAGTGAGATACTGGTGAGGTGGGCACAGCAGCACCTGCATTTTCTGCGTCGCATGAGAAAAGTGTATCTTCCTTCCCCTGTCCTTACCACTTTCTACAGACAAGCAATCAAGAGCATCCTTTCATATTGCATTACTGTCTGGTTTGAAAGCATTATTGCTTTGGACAGGAAGGTGGTACAGAGAGTGGTGAGGATGGCAAAAGGGGCGTTGTCTTACCTGAACGCCTTTTCTCAGCGTGATGAATGGAGAATCCACCAATGGGTTATCTTGGACCTCCTGCCCACTTAGACCAAAACAATCAAAGCTGCCACGCCTCTCTGGTTGAGGGCACGCCCCCAGTTTCGAAAGGGCAAAGCCAATGACTGTACGACGTGTTGGCTCCCAGACCCTAAACACTGGACCTGACTGCGTCCAAGGGATGGGTGTGGATTCTCCATTCATCACGCTGAGAAAAGGCGTTCAGGTAAGACAACGCCCCTTCTCCAGCGTGAAAGAATGGAGAATCCACCAATGGGACTTACCAAAGCCCTACTGTCCCAATGGGAGGGGAGCAGACTGGGCCAGTGTCCCTGCCGCCAGCACCACCTGTTGCAGTACCCTGCGGCCAAAGGATGCCTCCGCCGAGGCAAACTTATCAAGGCGATAATGGCACACAAAAGGGGAAGGCGAGGACCATGTCGCCGCCCTGCAAATGTCCTCAATGCTGGCCTGTGTGGCCCATGCTGCTGAGGTAGCAGCACTGCGAGTAGAATGGGCCGTCAAGTGACCTGGAACTGGTAAAGAAGATGTCTGATACGCTTTGGAAATACAGGCCCTAATCCACCTGCCAACGGTAGAGGAAGATACCTTCTTACCCTTGGAGGCCAGGTGGAAGGAAACAAAAAAAGGCCTCAGATCTACGAAAGGACTCTGTCCGCTTGACGCAACAGCGCAACACCCTGCGAACATCGAGAGTGTGCCATTGCCTTTCCAAAGTATGAGACGGATTAGGACAAAAGTTCGGTAACACGATCTCCTGTGCCCTGTGGAAAATGGTGTTCACCTTAGGAACGCATGAGGGGTCCAGGCGTAGGACCACTCTGTCCGTGTGAAAGACACACAGGTTTTTTCTGACAGAAAGAGCTGCAAGCTCCGAGATGCGCCTACCGAGGTAACTGCAACCAAGAAAGCAACCTTAAGAGACAAGGACCTAAAAGTGCAGGACCTAAGGAGGTCAAAAGGCGCCTGAGTAAGGGCCTGTAAGACCCGGGGCAAATTCCAAGAGGAATATCTATGTACTACCGGCGGTCTACTGTTGGTGACCCCTTTTAGAAAGGATCGTACCTTGGGGTGATGGGCCAGTGGCTCTAAGGTGTCACAGGTAAACACCGTGGCTGGAGCCGAGATCAGTCGGCGAATAGTGTTGGGCGCCAAGCCTTTATCAACACCCTCCAACAAATAGTCTAATATCCGTGGAATGGTTACCTCTGAGATAGCTAAGTGATTGCTGTCACACCAACGGCAGAAATATCTCGAAGTGGAGTCATAAATGCGATTGGTCGCCGGTCTCCGGGAGGCCTGAATCATAGAAATCACTCCCGAGGAATAAGATTCTTGGGTCAAGGCCCTGCGTTCAAGTGCCAAGCGGCTAACTGCAGCCACTGAGGCTCCGGTTGTTGTATGGCCCCCTGCACTAGGCGAATCCGATTTGGAGGAATCCTCCATGGAGGGACCATGGAGAGGCTCACAAGGTCGGCAAACCACGGTCGTCTCGGCCAGTGCGGGGCAATGAATATGACCTCTGCCTGTTCCTGCAATACCTTCCTGATAACTGCTGGGATCAGAGGGAGAGGTGGGAAGGCATACAGTAGTCCCCCTGGCCAAGGGCTGCAAATAGCGTCCGTCCTCTCCGCCCCCGGAGAGGGGAACCTGGAACAGAACCTTTGAAGTTGGGAGTTCGACGGAGAGGCGAATAAGTCTAGGACCGGCAACCCGAATCTGTCCGATATCTCCCTGAAGAGATCCGGATGTAGGCTCCATTCCGAATGGTCCACTGATGCCCGGCTTAAAAAATCCGCCTGACGGTTTGCCTTCCCTGAGATGTGTTCGGCTTTCAGGGAGAGGAGATTGCTTTCTGCCCAAGACCCCAATAACATGGCCTCGGCCATGAGAGATCGGGATCGGGTACCGCCCTGACGGTTCACATGGGCCTTTGCCGCCACGTTGTCCGTGAGGACTAGCACGTGCTGCCCCGCCACCTGGTTGCAGAGGTGGCGAAGGGCCAGATGAATGGCTCTCAGTTCCAGCCAGTTGATATTGTGTGCCAGATCTGCTCTGGACCACCGACCCTGAGCCAACTGAGATTGGAAATGGGCCCCCCAACCAAACAGACTGGCGTCTGTGGTCAATGTCAGCCTGCTGGGCTCCTTGAATAGTGACCCTTTTGCCACCTCTGGGGAGGCCCACCACAGAAGGGATCTTAGGGTCTGAAGGGGGACCCGTACCCTTTGGTTGGAAGAGCTTGTGCCCAGTCTTTGGAATGGGAGCAAGAACCATTGAAGGTGTCTGGAGTGTAGCCTGGCCCAAGGCACTATCTCTAGGCAAGATATCATCTTTCCCAGTAACTGGGAGAAGACAGCCAGTGTTGCTACACGCTCCCTGCGGATCTTGAGAACCATGTCTCGAATGTCGTCTTGTCTGTCTCGAGATAGATAGACCCGGCAAAGGTCTGTGTCTGTTATCGCGCCCAAGTGTAGTAGGCGTGTTGCGGGAGTCAATTGACTCTTGTGAAAGTTGACTGAGAAACCGTGACCCTTATGGTGAGGGCCAGTTCCGCTTGGGCGGCCAGAGCGGAGGACGACTGGATGAGAATGTCGTCCAGGTAACATTGGACGCGCACCGGTACTAGTCGTAGGTGTGCGGCAAGTACCGCCAGGATCTTGGTGAAGACCCTGGGAGCTGGGGATAGGCCGAAGGGGAGGGCCCTGTACTGGTAATGATTGTTGGAATAACAAAACCGGAGATATTGCCAATGGTTTGGATGAATAGAAAGTCCCCCCGTCGTACGCTTGCCAAGATGGACCGAAGCGTCTGCATCTTGAACTTTCGGTACGACAGGTGAGAGCTCAGGCCCTTGAGGTCTAGTATCGCCCTCCATCCCCCTGAGGCTTTTGGAACCACGAATAGGATGGAGTAAAAACCCTGTTTCAGCTGATCGACTGGAACCCGTTCTATGGCTCGTATGTACAATAGATGCCGGATGGCCTCCCCCAGGAGGGTCTTCCTGACTGGCTTCCTGAGGAGGGGACAGGAAACAAGGTGCCAGGGTGGCCTGGCCATGGACTCCAGAGACAGCCCGTCCCTGATGGTGCTTAGCACCCAAGAGTCCAAGGTGGTGGTCTCCCATTGGTGGAGAAAGTAAGTTAGTCTGCCGCCTATGGGAGCTTCCCTCCCCGAGTCACCTGGATCTACGGAAGGGGCGGCCGCCTCTGCCTCGAAAGGGTCTCTTACCCTGAACCTGCTGTATCTGTCCCTGTACCTGTACCGGTCAAAAGAACGGTCCGAGCCTGCGGGAAATGGCCGGGCAACCTGTGCTGAGGCCGAATCTGATCCCGTCCGAAAGGGCTGCCGACGGGTGTACGGGGAGAAACGACGGCCAGGTCTCCTGGAAAGATGGTAGAGAACCCTTCGTTTCTCCTTGTTTTCGACTCAGTAGGGGGTCAGGACTTCCCCAAAGAGGCGGGCACCCCGGTACGGGGCGGAAGCTACGCGCCATTTGTGTCTAGTCTCAGCTTTCCAATTTCTAAGCCATAGAAGCCTGCGTGCGGAGACGTTGGATGCAATGACCCGGGCAGAAAATCTTGCCGCCTGCAAGGACACGTCCGCCATGTACTGTGATGCGGCCATGAGCTTTATCAAGTCCTGGTGGACTCTTACCTCTTCCGGGGGAATTCTAGCCTGCAATTGGCGGAGCCACATAAGAGAGACCCTGGCGAAGAATGAGGCCGGGGTAGAAGCTCTTATAGACCAAGCTGAAGCTTGGTGTGTCCTGCGGAAAGAAGCCTCGGATTTTTTATCCTCGGGCTTCAACGCCTCCACCATATCTCCAGGTACCCTGGAATCAGAATATAAGGGTAGTAAGGATTCATCAACCTCAGGCACCTCCAGGGCCTCATTCAGAGCTGGTTCCGTGTCAAGCAGCCTGCGGTCTATTCCCCCAGTAGAGGGGGGGAGCACCTGGGGCCTCCCATTGACCCCTAATGGATGTTTTTTTAATTTTTTTTTTTTAAAAAAAAACATGGGGGGGGCAAGGTATATGTTTGTGTAACACCACCGGTTCTAAAAGCAGCGGATCCGTGTCTTGGCCAGGAAGCTGTTCAGGCACCTGTTCAGGTACCGAAGGCTGAGCCGAGTGTATCCTACCAGTCGCACATTTAGGGGACTTACGCTTTCCGTGTCCACTGGAGGTGGTAGCCTGTGGCTCGGTGTTATCTGCCATTGTAAAGCGAGAGTGTTCAGTGGGGTGCTGAAGCGTCTCGGTCTGCAAGAGATGCGGCTGTTCCCCACCTGAGTGGGACTTGCCTCCACGTGGATCAGTGATGGTCCGGCCCACCGGCAAGCGCAGACTCACACTTAGCGACGGCTGTCGCGGGTCACCAGCGATAATGAGACTGAGCGTGAGACCTACTTTGAGGCCAATGTCGCGCTTAGTGACGGGATCAACACGTGTCTCACTTAGTGACGGCAAGCTCAGTATTGACCGTTCACTAGATGCAGACTGTGGCAGCAGGCTATGACTGGCAAGGCCCATGTAAATGTGGCTTCTGGAGCCTTAGGGTCCTGAAGTCCCTGTTCCTCTTCAAAGAGGGAAAGGAGTTCCTGATAAGGACCAGTTGAAGGAGCCCCTTCTAAATCCCGCTCTGGTGACCATGGGGCCTGAGGCTCAGGTTGAGGGCCACAAGGGAGTGCCACCATTGTGGTAGGGGGCGGCTTAACCGTCTCCCCTACAGCCAGTTATTGCGCACGTGAGAACTGTCTCTCCAGGGCACAATGCCTACGATTGGCCTGTTTGTCGGCCGCCTTGGAGGCTGCTTTTTTTGGGCCGGCCTTGGCCTTGGCCTTGATTTTTGCGGCTGCCTCCTGACTAGAGGACTTACGCTTTCCGTGCCCACTGGAGGTGGAAGCCTGTGGCTCGGTGTTATCTGCCATTGTAAAGCGAGAGTTTTCAGTGGGGTGCTGAAGCGTCTCGGTCTGCAAGAGATGCGGCTGTTCCCCACCTGAGTGGGACTTGCCTGCACGTGGATCAGTGATGGTCCGGCCCACCGGCAAGCGCGGACTCACACTTAGCGACGGCTGTCGCGGGTCACCAGCGATGATGAGACTGAGCGTGAGACCTACTTTGAGGCCAATTTCGCGCTTAGTGACGGGATCAACACGTGTCTCACTTAGTGACGGCAAGCTCAGTATTGACCGTTCACTAGATGCAGACTATGGCAGCAGGCTATGACTGGCAATGCTCAATGGCTGTGATTGTGTTTAAAGACCTGGAACTCTCAGGCAATCTCTCATCCAAGTACTAACCAGGCACAATCCTTCTTAGCTTCTAAGATCAGTCAAGCTCAAGAAAATGCTGCCACCTGCTGAGGCTTGCATATACAATAAGAGGACCCCTATGTCCCTTGTGGCCTTTTGAGTCTATGTTTGAGTGAACTGAGATGGGCCAAGGGAAAACGAAAGTAGGCTGATCGGCCTCTTCTTAGTCAGGAGAAGGCCGGCCTGAAAGCTGGTGAGGTGGGAAGGTGAAACCGAAACTAATTCAGTCTGTGCTCCACGCAGTCCAAAAACGGAGGCCGCAACTCACAGGTAAATTTGGGCACCCTGGGACAGCTGGAGAATAGGGAGCAGCCCCCTTACATCCACAGCTCTCCCAAATTGACCCAGCACCTCACAGGCTTGTAATAAAGCAGCCGATCGGCCTAAATTTCCAAGGCTCTAAGCAGTCCGGAGAGGAGGGGAATGCACTCCCACCCCCAGGGGACACCCCCCAGAGAAGCCTAGAAGGCTAAACAAGCAAGGAGAAGTAGGAAAAAACCGATTGGGATCGGCAGCCGCGACGATCAGCTGTGGGGGGGGAACACAAATTCAACGAAAAGGCACTCACAACGAATAAAACCTTTTTTCCCTTCTAGAACAGCGCTGATCCCAGTGCTGTCCAGAGGAGAAAAAACAATGAAGAATCCACCAATGGAATAGTTTTAAATAAAGCCTCATTCTCAAATAGATTTAAATAAAGCCTGATTCTCAAAATAGTTTTAAATAAAACCTGATTTTCAAATCGCTGGGAGCCAAAACTACGTCTGTCTGGGCTGAAGACCAAAACGAAACTGGGGGCGTGCCCTCAACCAGAGAGGCGTGGCAGCTTTGATTGTTTTGGTCTAAGTGGGCAGGAGGTCCAAGATAACCCATTGGTGGATTCTCCATTCTTTCACGCTGGAGAAAATATTATTAGTAGTTCACTTCCTTCTATCCAGGACATAGCATATAAGCGATCCTTGAGCAGGGTCTGCAGTTTTGCCTGGGACGCTATGCATCCTCTTCTTAACCTGTTTTCTTTGTTACCTTCTAGGAGGAGGCTTTGTGTTATCTGAAGCAGAATATAGAGATTCAGTCACAGTTTTGTTCCATATAGTATCAACCTTGTGAACTCTCAACTTTCCTCTTTCTGCTACGTATTCAAAATGGACAGTGATATATATATGTGTGTATGTGTGTGTGTGTGTTATGTATGTGTATGGGTAGATATATACTTTCTTTTAAGAGCAGGCAACAGAATTTAATTTTTAATGTGTGCCAGTGTACTCACAGTAAAAAAATTACAATAAAGGTTATTTTAATCTTGAAAAATATCTTAATCTTAACATGTTTGCAGTTTCTGTCATCCACATTTAAATTTTGTTTGTATTTGGTCTTGTTAATTTTATCCTGGAAAAGTTTATTTTTTAAGAAGATGTAAAGAAAAAAAAAATGATATCGTTAACACTTTAAGATTGCCTCCACAGTCACAAAACGAATGCATCTATAATAGTTTAGCTTCACTAGTAATATAAACGGTTTGCCCACTTGTTACAAAATCCAGAAGGAAATAGGAAAGGTGAAAAGAAGTTTGGTGATTGCTGTCGATTTATCATTCAAGATGTGTAATTCACTAAATATAGTTTTTGTTTTCCCTCTTGTTTAATTCCATGGAAGAATCAGATTACAAAAGGATGTGGCAATCCTTTCCATAGCTCGATGTGGAAATTTGTAGTCCAGCATATCGTGTGGGTATCAGATTGGGGGAGGGGGTGCTCCCCCCAGAAAGAAACAACTGCTGAAACTGAAGAGGACTGCTACTGCTACTGGAGTTCAACAGAGAAGTGATCAGGCAGTGTCAGGCAATTGTTAAAACCCAATTTTAACAGTTGTTTAGTGTGAGGATTGTAGGTTAGAGGGAAGCCAGAAAAAGGGAGATCCTCTCTCCCACCATCCCCCTGCTTTTCAATTCACCCTCCTTGAATGTTAAAAGGACATTTCTTCCCCCCACCCCATTCTTTCCTGCTTACTTATTTAGGAACATTAATCTTTCTAATTAGGTGTTAGAATGACAGCACTGCTTTGTTGGTTGCTAAGCCCCACACACATTATAATAGAGCCTTTCATTTTAAATCAAGGCTTGACTATAGTTTCTGCAGTGCACCTCAGTTTAAGACTAGTTAGCCATATTCACCTCCCTGTTGCAAAAGCTTCACTGGAAAATGCCATGACTGAGACAGAGGGAGATTCAGGATAAAATCTGTACTCAATGGAAGAAGAGCGTGATAGCTATAAAGAGGCTAGATTACTTTAAGTTTACCACCAAAATGGTCACAGAAGTACCATCAGTTGGCAATGTGGATGAAGATGAAGCAGGACTCTGTTTTTAGGAAGAAGCTGTTTCCCCAGAAAAAGTGGTAGTGGTGGTGGATGTACTGAATGCTTACCTAGTCAACCCATTCCATTATGTTATGAACCCAGAAAGTGAGGGTTAGGAGGTAATCATTACCTCATGGTAATGATGACCCAAAAAAACCAGCAATTCATTCACTATCTCTAAAGCAAATATACTGCAACCTCAAGAACAGTATTGAGTGGGACTACTTCCAATCTGACCCCATAGTCCTATGCCAAAATGCCTAAGTACATAAACAGTAAGGACCGAATGTTTTTTTGATGCAGAGAAATGTAGATCTATTTAGACACCATGCAACTGTTCTTTGCATTGCTGGCAGCAAAAGGCAAAATTTGCTGTGTGCTAGCAGCAAAGCATATGCTCAATCACAGCAGGGCTCTTTACAGCACATGAAGCAATTCTAAGTGAGCAAATAGCAAGGTAATTAAAAATAATCAATTGTGCAAGTTATTGAATAGATTATTGCTTTGAACCACCAGCCCTTCAGCACAGTGGCAAATGTTAGTTTTCAGCATTTTGTCCAGTTGTTTGTCCTTAAGGAACTTTTCAGCAGGAAGATGGTATTCCTAGATCATCTAACCCAGGGGAAAAGTTCATCTGAGATACCTGGTTGAGTTTGGGTACAGCCTGCTTTCTAACCCCTTCTTCAACAAAAATGAATACCATCATGTGACTGTGATGTGATGAGAAATATTAAGTACAGGTAATCCCCGAGTTACGAGGGGTCACTTAGCGCCCGTTCAAAATTACGCAACAAGCGCCCCCTAGTGCTTACGAGCAAGTTCCCAAATCATGAATAATGCAACACCACGGCAGTTGTTCGCCCTTATGAACGACTGCAGAGGCTCTGCAACATTCACCCTATTCCTCCCTCCCCTCACAACCCACAACTGCTTTGCCTTCCTGCCGCGCCAGACTCACTTACCTTGCAAAAATCCTCTCTGCCATGGTTTCTTTCCCTTTGAGGGAGAGGAGAGTCGGCTTGAAAATGCTTTTTGTGCTGAGAATGGAAGTTTCTGGAGTCTGTGATCTTGTGCAAGTGTTTGAAGTTGCACCAAAAGACAGACCTCAGAAACTTTCATTCTCTATGCGAAAGATATTTGCGGTGTCTGTTTTCTGCTCCTGCCCCCAACTCCTTTCTGCCTGAGGGCAGGCCTGAAGCCTTCAACTGAGGGAGAAGGCCAAGCACCTTGCACCTTACCGCGCCGGGGGAGAAAGTGACCCTGTTGTCCCCGGAGCCTCCTCCAAGATGTTGCCGCCCAGAACAGAGGTTGGGGAGGCTTCTTCGTGCCTCTGGAGGTCAGATCCAGGCCTCGGAGGACTGCTCCAAGCCATTGTCACTGGAACGAAGACCAGGGGAGGCTTCTGCATGCCTCCGGAGGCATGCAGAAGCCTCCTCCGACCTCCGTTCCAGGTGGCAACGGCTTGGAGGATGCCTCCAAGGCCTGGATCCGACCCCAGAGGCATGCAGAAGCCTTCCCTGATCTCCGTTCTGGGTGGCATTAACTTGGAGGAGGACTCTGAGGCTTGGATCCGACTTCCGGAGGCTCTGTTCCGGGCGACAGCAGCTTGGAACTGTCCTCTAAGGCCTGGATCTGATCTCTGGAAGCAAGCGGCTGCGTGGCTCCAGAGTTGGGAGGAGCAGGAGGCAAAGAGCGTGAGAATTCAGGCATCCATTCTCTGCAAAAGAGGATCAGTGCCTGAACGTGCGGGATATTACTGCACCTAGGGGCTTCCATCAACTCTCCTGATCCTCAAAAGCAGGAACTGCAGCAGAGAGGAGACAGATCCTTTCAAGATAAGTGAGTCCGGTGCGGCAAGAAAGGAGGCGGAAGCATGAGGTAACTTAGCGGATCAGGGAGGCCTTGGGGGCCTGTTCCATCACTAGGCCCACCCATGGCCTTCCCCACCGTGAGATACCTCATGTGCATTTAACAAGCCATGTGTGTCTTAACGAGCAGGGAGTGATCTCGTTCAAGTTATGAGATTCACTCCCACAAATTTTTGAGTTATGAATGGAATGGGCAGGCTCCATTACATTTGTAACTTGAGGACTACCTGTACCAGGGTGAGTTTGGTCTATCCTGATTTTTGATCCCTCATCTGAGGCTAAAATGGCTGCTTGACCAGGATGCAATCCTAATTCAACCCCAAGATGTATATGGCATTTCTAGTGTTTTGCCAAGGAGAAGAAAAGCATCTTTTGTTAGTTTAAACAGCACCAAAATTTGGAGCATTTTGCACTCTCTGAAGAAATCAGAAAAAGCCAGAAAACACATATATCGTATTAAGGGCAGTCAATTTTCAGTTCTAGTTAGATCTAACAATGGTTTCTGTACTATATGCCTCTGCAGTATAGAGTAGCCAAATCTGTAGACATAGGTTTATACTCTATACTTTACATTCTAAGCTTTCTCTTCCTCCTTTCCAAGTCAGTAGCTATTTAGGCTGATTCTACAGTTCTGTCAAGCTGGGAATCATTGATTCTTTGTCTTGTGAGTTTCATTTCTAAAAGAGATGTTTTGTTCTGAAAGTAAAATATATTTCTCATTTGGTTTAGAGCTCCAGGTTTACAATTTATTAAAAAAAATAAAAATCAGCCCCATTATACCTGGTTAGGCTGCACTGCTTTTTGCAGATAGAAATTTCTTGCGAATTCCCACTGTTTAAATATTCCCCAGTTAATGTCAACAATGTTCCGCCAGATCTTGGACCATAGTTAGGAGAAATCTGCCTTATTCTCGGATCCTGCATATGGAACAATATTTTATTTGTTACTTAAACCACATACAAACACAGAGACATTGAAATAAAGATAAAAGAACTATTAAAAATGAAATTATATAATTATAAAATAGTAGTCTTTTACTTACCACATAAGAAAATGTATTGAAAGAGGTATTAGCTTGTCCATTTGAAACACTGCTTGAAACATTAAAACTTGTGTTCTTTACAGGCCCAAGCTTGCATTCCAGTCTTCAATAAAAACGAATGTATTACTAATAAAGAAGAATATTTGTAGCTCAAGATTGACATGAGGGTTCCTCGGTGCTCTCTGAGCTTGCTTGTTTTCTTGCAGATGTTTCATTACCCAAACTAAGTAACATCATCAGTGCTAGTAAGGAGTGTGGTTTGCTGACAGTTTATATTCTAGTGGCTTGCCTGTCAGTGCTGGTGGGGGTGGTCTTATAGATTCTTTGATTGGGCTGTTTGCTGTTGGCTTCTTTGGCAGTTTCTTGATTGGCATATTGTTTACTTGATTGTTGATCTGCTGTTAACCTAACTCCAAAGTTAACATCAAACCAACAATCAAGTAAACAAAACCCCATTCAAGAAACTGCCGAAGAAGCCAACAGCAAACAGACCGACCAAAGAATCTCTAAGATCCCCCTCACCAATACTGACAGGAAAGCCACTAGAATATAAACTGACAGCAAATTGCACTCTTACTAGCACTGATGATGTTACTTAGTTTGGGTAATGAAACGCCAGCAAGAAAACAAGCAAGCTCAGAGAGCACTAAGGAGCCCTCACAAATATATTAATCATAACTAAACGAAACAAAAACCAGAACCTCATAAGTAAACTGCAACATAAATAAACAGACCAGCCAATGTGTTTTTAAATACTAAGAATATGACAAATCAGTAAAATAAAAATACCTTTGAACTCACAGGTGGTTCAGAAATAATTGGTGGGCTATATCTCAATGACTGATTGATAGAATCTATCAATACAAATGTATTTATTTGTAATCATCGTTTTTAAAATACACGATAGAGCAGTACAATTATTTAAAAAGTCTCATCTTAAGAGTTTATAAGAAAAATACCTTCCACTGTATATATTCAAAGAGCATCATATAAAAAAGAGAAGGGATTAGTTACTGCTTTCTCCTTTAAAAGTAAATCCTTTCTTAAAATCATCCTTACACTCAATTATTGCTGTAGAAAAAGATAGCTTGCCAACAAGTGATTGGCTTCACTCAACAATCTGCACAACCTTAAAGACAGATATGCTTGGTGCTTCAATCCACATTAATATTCCAAGTTAGTAACTGGGCCTGTATGAAACAGGCATATGATTTTGTATACTAAATTCATGTCATGTTGGAGAAAAGTGATCTACTGAATATTTCATTCACTGTTTTAGCTTAATAAATAACATTAGATTAAAACAAAAAATACAAAAAAAATCCCAAAGAAGACAAAAAAGGACAAAAAACACAAAACAATCAAAACATTAAAAAAGATGAAAACTGGAATATTTTTACTATAGATGTATTCATACAAATGGACAGACAGTTCAATGTAATGGTTAAAGCACTAGGCTAGAAACTGGGAGACTGTGAGATCCAGTCCTGCTTGATAGGAAGAGAGCTGAGTGACTTTGGACAAATCACTTTCACTCCATCCAAGGAAGAAGACAACGGCAAACCATTTCAGAAAAAAACTTTGCCAAGTAACTTCAAGGACTAATCCAGGTAGTCACCAGGAGTCAACATTGACTCAAAGGCACCCTGTCCCCAAAATCATATGAATGATTTACACTATTTTTCTGGATGAAGTCCATCCAGACAATGGAGAAAGAAAAAGAGAGAAACATCAAATTAAAATACAATTAATCCAAAATAATTGTATATGATATCATGCAAGACACTGAGATTGTTTGATTATTCTTGCCATACATCAAAATATCTGAAGAGAAAAAAAACCTTCACATCTTACTTGTTTTTGTCACTAGCCCGGCCATCCACAATGCACCGCTGTCCCCCTACAAAGACTGATATTTTTTTTAAGCTGGGCTTATTATTTTTACTGAATCCAAAATCCCACCCGCACAGTGTCAGTCTTGTTGAAGCATCAAAAGCAGCACTCCTTGGAATAATCTAAAGGAGAAAAAGAATAAGAAATTTATGATTTCTAATAGGCTTTGAAGGTGCTTTTTAAGAAAAGAAACAATACTGGCAGAAAATAATTTCTTCTGTTGAAGATACCCTCCCCTTTAACTTAATTGTTCCTCAGTTTTCATTTATCACTGTATGAGCTTCCTTAGATATTAGCAATAAATAATCCTGCCACTGCTAGAAAGGTCTGAGTTATTGTGTTTAGGGCCACTGAACAAGCTTTGCATTGTAATAGTTTTTTTTAATACTCTTTGGTTTGCTTTTTATGTCTTTCTTGTGGTATGTAAAAGAATACAATGCACTTATTTTATTAAAAGTATGATACTGAATAGAAGAATATCAAACTGATGAAGCAACTTATTTCAGCAACCTGAAGGAAAGCTGAAATGTCTTCACAGCAATGACAGCTTCAAAGGTGTATAAATCAAACACTGTCTTGGGAGCTAAAAAATTAATGTGGCATTTACAATGCTGTCACTGAAAATGCTATCTGTTGGTTACTTCTAAATTTCAAGTTAAAAATAAACTACATTCTAGCAATGCAATGACAATATCAAAAGGAAATGTTCTTCCCCCTCCCACTCTAACCACCTTCTGTATATTGTAAATTGTGCTGTAAATGTAACAATGGTGGGAAAATGCATGAATAGCAGAGAAGTTGTACAAATTTCAGTGGAGGGCAAGACACTATCAATAAAACCTTGACAATGCCATAGGGCTTACAAAGACATGCCATCTAATTTTGCAAACATTCAAGCCTGGTCAGAGAACAATACTTTTTTATACTTGTCATAGAACTGGTAAAGTGTTTTATAGAAGTTGCAATTTATTCCTAATAAGTAGCACAATTGTGTCTTTCATCATGAACTCTGTTTTTTCATGCTGGATCTGAAAAGAACATTTCTATAAAAATGCTCAGGTTACTGTTCTCTTTGAACATCCAGTAACATTGACATTTGTTAAAAAACAAACTGTATCTACATAATGTACTTACCTTAATTCTGTAAGAATGTGAAAAATTAAATGCCATGGGAAAATAGTTCTCCTGAACATGTAAACACAGATTAAACCATTCAATAGTGAAATAATTGCTCCAGGCAATGAAGAACCAACCCAATTCCAAGCCCATTTGAAAGTCCCACAGTCATATTTGCACATACTTGTAGATTTCCTCATGTTTTAATTAGTAAATGCTGCCAAAGGGAGGTCTCTCCTCTAGAATTGGTTAATTTTTCAAATAATATTGAAAATGTAACCACGTACAGGTGACATCTAGGTATCACAACCTGTAGTCCTGCATGTAGTCTTTTTGAGGTTTTGGTCTTTGGTGGTAAACCACTTGGAAACAACTGCTGCATAATTTAGGATTAGGGGAAAAATAGTAAAACCAATATAAAAATTTCAGAAACATTTTATAATTATTTTACCCTTTCAACTGAAACCTTTTCGTCTTTTTAAATGTCCCACAAGGACAAAATCAGTTGAGCAGATATGTATGAGGAATGGAGAAAGAAATATTTACAGCTGTTTAATTTTTTTAAAAGATATTGGGTGATGGCATAACACATATGCAATATCTGAAATCCTTTTTGCTAAGAGATTTGTGCTTGAATTTCAATCTGCTTGAATTATCTTGTTGGGCCACTGCCTGAGACAGAATACTTTATTTCTTCCCTATATTTGGCTATTAAATATTGGGTTATACCTGGCTTGTCTTTTGTTACTATAGACCATTGGAGTGTGTGCTTTGACAAATAACAAAAAAAAACTGGCCTATACTCACACAAGGTCATTTGAAAGCTCATCAAATATTGTGATAGGGGTTTTCAATAAACTTTTATTCAACCTTAGTAGATATTTGCAACCCACGAACAACACTGAAAAGATGTCAATGATACCAGCTGTTAAAAGATAATGGTTGTGTATGAGCAATCTTCATTTATAATATGCCATGAAGCAAGTCCCCAGATTTTGGAGGCATGATAATAGTGCCTCAGGTGTCTAGTAAACCGATACCAAGCCAGAAGTGCTAAAAGAAAAAATATATTCTTCTATTTCCCAAAGTGACTTTCAAATGTAACTTTTGTATGATGTGAACAACTGATGAAAACTGGTCACTCCTTTTTCATTTGTGCTAGAAGCTATTTTGATTTGCTGGTCAGGCCCGTAATTTCAGAAATATAGTATTTTGCTAGTGAGGACAGCAGTAAATTTCTCTAGAAGAGAGAGCTGGTTTTTATTTGTTCTCCTCATACATTCAAAACAAAAAACAAAAACAAAAAAAGGAAAAAGGAAAGAAAGAGGAGGAAGGCCATAGACCCAAAGTGGTAACTTCTGAACCTTGGATGGTTATTTTTTCAACTAGCTTCTCTTGCAATAAACTCTAAACATGTCCAAATAAATTGCTAGTTCAAGCATACTGACTATATATTGATTTTATTTGGATTGCTGTTACTGTTGCTTTCCATGTTTTTCCTTGTATTCCCTTTCCCCCAAAATACTTTTTATATCTCCACATCTGATTTCTTAATTTTTCTAAAATAAAATTTCTTATTAAAAGCATCTCTATTTGCCAAGATTTAATAGCTTTCATAGTTGATATTTCAGAACTGACACAATTTCTGGTAAGTTCCTTATTCTGGGCTTTGGGGGAAAAGATCCAAACCACCTTTCTATTCATTTTCCAAGAGCTGAGAAGAGAGAAATCCCTGGTAGGCAAGCTAAGTTCAATAATTCTACTGTTCAAACAGGTTTAGTCATCTCTATTTAGAGTTAAAAGGATGGGAGTAAGAGTACCAAGTAAGCAAACTTTAACTAGAATGCTACAACTGAGAAAGGCATCTGTTACTACTTCCTTCCTATTTTTCCTTATCTATCTCAAACCTGATTGATCATATTTGTCCAACTTCACACATACAAAATGGGTGAGGTTTCAGTTGTACTGGTACAATTGCCATTGTGACATTTTGTACTGCCTCCTCAATCCCAACACTGTTGCTATGCAGTTTTAACTGCTGTGGATTTAAATGATGTTGCCCACAATTTGCAGAAACCTGTGGAGTTGTACCATTTGTTATAGATGCTTAATCCCTCGTGTTACAGTAAGGCTAAAAGTTTGAATGGATCTAGATCTGTAGCTGTTATTGCTCGGGTGATTCTGTGATCTGAAATTCAATTAAAAGTTTTCTCACCACATTATTGGCAAATGTAATATTGACACCGATTCAGACCTTTGTAATGACTACCCTATGTTGACTTTAACATCAAAATTATCATTTAACATATTTTAATTATATTCTTCTTTCCAAAAAAATATTCTATATGTTAAGGATTTTCAGGTTTTATTGCAAATACCACAGGTTATCTTGCATTTCTAACAGCCAAAACAGTCCTGTGCTATATTAAAGCAATATGCCAAATATGAATCTTTTTTTTTAGTAGTACTGTATGACTAACTGTCATGGTTCAGCAAACTATAAAATCTGCTTGAGCAGCTAGCAGCCATAAAGATTTAGGAACCCAGATGCATCATTTCTTTCCTTTTAGAAACAAAACCTCAAAATCTTCTACTTACTATGGCACATGCCCTGGGGATGTATTACTATTTATCATTGTCATAGAATATTTCTTGCATTTTCTAAAATATATCCAGCACATGAATTCTGGCTTAAAATCAATCGACTACACTCTAAGATTCTTTTTTTCTCATTTATTAACTTCATACAGAATTACCCCTCAAAAAGCATAAGCACTGTGACCATTTAACAAATTACCACTTTCTTCTTTTTTTAAGTGAGATAAAGCAATAACCCAACCCCGACCTTTGAAATTACTTCATGTAGGTTGGTAATACAGAGATAATATGCTCTCACAATGTCACAAAGAGCCAAACAGGGTGGCTTGGAACAATTTTATGCTAACTTTGAAGACTCATCAGAGTGTGACATCTCAGCCACACTAAGGGACCTTGCCCTTGTCCTGACAGGAATAAAGGGACTTAATGTAGCTTTAAATATGATTTACATTCATTCAAGGACCCTTGACCACTACGTGCACTACATAAGAGCCTAATGTAACTATGAATCAGACTTCATAATTTAAAAGTTATTTAGGGTCTGCCATCTACCCTCATTTAGTTTGTATGGGCTTGCTTAAAACGAATATAAAGGCTCCTTTTCAAATGAGATGGATTTCCTTTCCTGTGGTGCTTCTGTATATATTAGTAAAGTGCAGGACAGTGAAAGGATGTTCACTAATCATTCCTGAAGTCACAAGTGATTTATAAGCCATTATGGAAAACATTATTTCCCATTATTCTGCTAATATTCCATTTCTGTATGGTTTTCTCTTTTATTTCAACATTGCTTAGAATACATGTTTAAGTTACAATAACAACACATTTTTTATTTTCCCCATCAGATATGTTTTGAATGCCATTAAAACATTTATTAAAAAATAAAGCATTTCAGGGTTTATTATGTGTATGTTTGTCCAGGTAAAAATAAAATGATTGCTACTGGGGAAAAAATACAGTGTAATATAGCTGGTAATAATGATATGCATTAGGATCTACAAATGCCATAGCCATTCTGTAAAACTAGACTTTCATAATTATGTCACACTTAATAGGAAATTATTTGGTTAAACACAGAGACAGTCTCTGAAGATCTTGCAGTGACCATAGCTAAATGAAAACAGCAATGGGTTATTATGTTCTTTACCCCTTTGTGTAATATTACTCTTATTTGCTCTTTTATTTACAAACTTTTAAAGCTGAAATGGCTACTGTTTCTCCCCTTTCAAAGGGGTTTATATGAAGACTATAATGAGTGCAAGATAAGATGGACTGCTTAAAGAAAAAGCACTAACTCTCTAGAATTGACATCATATTTTTTGTGAAGAAAAAAGTTTTAAACAGAGGCAAAAAAACATTCATTCCAATCAGTTCCAAAATTTTCTGAAAACAGTATCATACTGTTTTAGCTATTTTTATGGATTGTTTTGAGCCACCTATAATTATAATATATAATATAGGTAGCTATATAAGTCCTGTAAGTAATGATATGATATGATATGATATATGATATGATACGATTTCTAATTATTTTTGTTACCAAGCATAAGCAAGTCATTCCATGGAGTGAGAAAGATTAAAAAAGACATGATTGTATATCTATTCTCAACTCTTAAAATGGTAGGTTATTCACACATCTTTCCATATTTATGACTTAGGAATTAGAAATCAGGTGTAAAAGACAGTAACAGACCACCTTTTCTTCTCTGAACCTCTGCCAGTTTTAACTTGGCTGCAAATATCAGAATAAAGCCTCATACATTTTCCTATCTCAACCTTTACATCTGTACTGCTTTCACCTCATGTTGTAAACAGAAGCTTTGACAAAAAGTTTCAATTAAGAAAACAGTTGCGGTGAGATGTTCAGACATCTGGACCATTCTATAAATGCAAACTAACATAAGGAACACAACATAATCTTTGATTTACAAGCAGAAATGCTTCCCCTATATTATGGTTACTTTGTGCTGTAGTTTTACGCTTCACTGATATCCCATAATGTGACAGTATAAGCAGGTTTCAAATAATTGGGGATGGGAAGGAATAGAGAGAGCAAAAATATAAATAGGAAGTGTAGTCAATTAACAGCAGTAGACATCATCTCCCCTCACTTGGGAATAAGTTAATTATTCTTCATTAGGTAAATACCTTTCAAAAATGGAAAAGAGAATCATACATACTTATTGCTATAGCAGCTTACAAATAATTTGTATATGTTAACTATGATCTGACTCATATTACAAGATTCCAGTAAATAAAAGGGTAATTTTACCTCAGAGATTTTAGGTAAACATATGTTCTGTGTCCATCCTCCTATACTGCATTCTTGTGGCCTTACACACTGATTGCCACACCATCCACAGTTCATAAAAGAAGGTGCTAGAAGGCACTGACTGCAGATGCTGAAGTGAGAACATCCCGGTCCATTTAGTGGAATCTTGGTTACCTAGAGGGTAAAACATGACAGAGACATAGAAACTAATTATGAAGGTTAGATAAGGTAAGATAAGATAAGATAACCTTTATTGTCATTTTTTTACTGTGGGCACAACGGCACACATGAAATTTAGTTGCCTGCTCTCAAAGTGAAATACATACATGACACACACCTAAACATACTATATACAACATATGTATAGACCCATACACCTACATATACATAACAAATAAATATTAAATGCTGTCCATCTTGAATATATAACGGAAGGAGGAAGCTTGAGAGTTCACAAGGTTAATGCTGTATGGAATGAAACTACGGCTGAATCTGGAAGTTCTGCTACGGATACCACGAAGCCTCCTCCCAGAACGTAACAAGGAAAACAGGTCGTGAAGAGGATGTGTAGTGTCCCAGATAATCTTACGGACCCTGCTCAAGCAACGCTTCTGTGCTATGTCCTGGATGGGAGGGAGGGAACTGCCAATGATCTTTTCGGCCATCCTCACCATTCTCTGCACCGCCTTCCTGTCTGAAGCAGTGATGCTTCCAAACCAGACTGTGATGCTGTATGACAGGATGCTCTCAATTATCCCCCTGTAGAAAGTGGTCAGGACAGGGGAAGGAAGATGTGCTTTTCTCATGCGATGCAGAAAATGCAGGCGCTGCTGTGCCCGCTTCACCAGTTTCTAAGGTGCTAGTAAATTTTCAGTACCTAACTTTATGGCCAACACAAAACAAAAAAACCCAAATATATTATAGCTTAGCATTATGTGTAGAATTCACATCCTGTGCAATCTTCTTGGTGCCATGAATGAGAGCTACTCAGTACACTGTGGATTCTTGTTGTTATTTATCATGCATTTGCTGTATCTTGTTCAGGCATTTTTTTCAGTGACAGATCATTGTTACTCCATTTGCATTTCTCCAGTATTTCACCTTTTTTTGGTTGCCATAAAACATCAGCTAAGGAGGAATTACTGCTAATCTCTGGAAGCAACCTGTCTATCACCCGGAACTGTACAACAACAAGGGTTTCTGATGAAGCATGCAAAAAATCATCTATCTCATTGTATTTGCAAAGATGCTCCATATTTTGTTACCATAAATAAATAGATTACAGGTAATCCTTGAATTACGACAGTTCACTTAGTGAACGTTCGAAGTTACTACATCACCTCTCCCAAGTACTTATAACAGTCCCAAGGTTATGAATGGTGCAGCACCACGGCAGTTGTTCACTCTTACGAATGACCGCAGAGGCACTGCAATATTTGCCCTGCCTATTCCCCCCCTGCAAGATCTCCATAGGCACTGGGCCTGTGAAGACTCACTTACCTTGCAAAGATCTAGCAAGCTGTCTGCTCTCCAGCCTCTTTGCTGCAATTTCTTTGCCTACTTTGGTGCTTCAGGCCTTCTGTGCATTTGCAGAGAATTCACTACTGATCTCACATGATCTTGTGCTACTTTAGACCTTCATTCTTTGCAAATGGAGGCCTGAATGAGATCCGTCCGTTTGTTGTTACCTTGCAAAAGCCCACAGAGGTGACAGACTGCGTCCCTGCAGCTCCGGTTGTCTTTGTAAAAAGCTTTTGGCATAAAGAATGGAGGTTGGGAGGGCCATGCGCGCTGCTCCCAACCTCCATTCTTGGCGGCAAACGTTTTTTGCAAAAATGATTGGAGCCTGCAGGGACACGTTTCACCGCTGCAGGCTTTGGCCGGCTTTTGCTGCCAAGAACGGAGGCCTGGAGCGCTGCACCCCCCCCTCCCGGACTCCATTCTTCGCGCCAAAAGATAACTGCAAAGATGACTGGAGCCTGTAGGAATGCAGGCAAAGAAACCGTGGCAGAGAGGCTGGAGAGGACGCAGCTCGCTTCATCAAGATCTTCAAAAGGTGAGTCTCCACAGGCCCAGTGCCTGTGGAGACCCGGTGGGGGAAGAAAGCATGAAATATCTCAGTGGGTAAGTGGAGACCTTCGGTGTTCAGAAGCACTAGCGCCCCCCCCCCATGGTCTTCCCCACCCTGAGATACTTCATGTGTACTTAATGACCTGAACATTCCATTAGTGAATGCATTGGTTAAATCAGGGAGGAATCATGTTAACGAATTCCTTGGGTTACGACTTACGACATTCATAAGTCGAAGACTTATGTATAATGTAGATTCTAGATAATTTACAGGCTGAAGTTGAGCATGATTGTGACATTAATAGGGCTTAATATTAAATATGTATAGTTAAGATCACAATCTGGTCAATTTAAATTTCAACAAGATCTATGTTTATGCATGCCCAGGTTCAACATTAGCAGACATTTAAACAAGAACAAACAAAATCTAACTATATGCATAGTCTAATCTCATGGTCAGTGCTCAATGTGTGGAACTCACTGGATGAGATGCCTCATTGGAAAAAAAAGTTTGTTTCCCTCATGCCATCAGTCTGCTGAACACCTAATTATTAGAATGCTGTCTAGTGTCTATGTGTATTTATCCATGTTGTATGGCAGTATTATTATTATTATTTATATTTATTATTATCTTTACTCCCCCTCTTATTCGGATTATTATAATGATGATTATCATTATTCTGTTGCTTTGCATGTACACTGAGAACCTCTGCACCTTGTGTAGCTAATCAGACTTGGCCAAATAAAGTATTCAGTTCAGTTCAATTCATTTCAATTCAATGTCTGGATCAGTTGCCTGATATAAGTGCCTATCAGAGAAATCTCTATTTGGGCTTTTATAGGACTGATAAAGGCCATTCTGCTTTCAGTAACTTTCATTTAAGGCAAGAAAACTCCTAACGTGATAAAAATGTATTATAGCTATCCTTATAGGGATAAAAAACGCTAAATGAAAGTTCACAAAAAATTAAAATACTTTTTTGATCAATGGAGACTATCAGAAGTAATCAACCCAATTATCTTTGCTTCTTTCCCATGCCTTTTTCGTATAGCCTTATAGGTGGCAATTAATTGGTATCTATGATGTTTGCAAAAGTATAGAAGAAACGGATAAGAATAAGTTTCAAATGGAATCCTCATATAAAATTAACAAAGGGTGGGAATTTTTAAATCCCATTCTTCTAAGTTGTATATTGTGTATTTTTGTTCTACATGCTTTCCACCAAAGTAAAAAAAGAAGGCATCTAACCTTATATTTGCATTTCCTTTCTTTGGTTGGTTTGTATCCCAGCTTCCCTATTCAAACAATACTTAGTTATTCATTTACTTGTCTCCTTAGGAAAAACAGTGAGGAAATACAATATACACATGTCTGGAAAGGAATAGAACAGAATAGAATAGAGCTGGAAGGGACCTTGGAGGTCTTCTAGTCCAGCCCCCTGCTCGAGCAGGAGAACCTATACCATTTCAGACAAGTGACTGTCTAGTCTCTTCTTAAAAATCTCCAGTGATGGAGTGCCCACGATTTCTGAAGGCAAGCTGTTCCACTGGTTGATTGTCCTCACTGTTAGGAAGTTTCTCCTTAATTCCAAGGATGCAAAGGAAAAATAATTGGAACTGCAGATTATGTTCAACGATTTAGTCCTGAGTGGAAATAGATTATTTTCCCATTTGCAATCAAATGTAAATAAGAAGTTTAGTTGGATGATGCATTCCATTTAAAAATGGATATGTGATATTAATATTCCAGATTAGTGTTGTATTAAAAATGTTAAACTGGAGTATAATCATTTCATGATCTCACCTATTTTCATGAAAAACCTGATAGGTACACAAGCCAAACTCCTTTGGTTCCATCTATCAATAAAATAATGTATTTTCACTTCTCTTTGATACAGAAGGAAATGTATAAAGCAAAAAAAAAATAC
Organism: Azemiops feae; assembly: GCA_023970755.1. NCBI lineage: Eukaryota > Metazoa > Chordata > Lepidosauria > Squamata > Viperidae > Azemiops > Azemiops feae. Next base: position 133,436 of record JALGBA010000420.1, on the reverse strand, counting down.
ATCTAAAGTAGCTGAATGTAACCACTATTAGGATTATATGTGTATATGTACACACATGTATCTATATATACACACACATACATTGCCCCAAAATGCACTTGACCAAGAAGCACAAGAAATTATGAATAATATTTTACCTTCTTCCCAGTGATCACCAGAATATGCCCATCATTGCCTAGGGAAGTCTCAATAACTTCTGAAGAAACAGGCTGGGAATCTAAATGGAAATTCATGTATGGCATTGTGCGTTCAGAACGAGAGATCACTATCTAAAAAAAGAGAAACATGAACAACAATCATGCAATTTATATTCATATCACACAGTGATTTTGATCTACAACTATTGCTTTAGGGGGGGGGGGGAAGAAAGAATGGTTGAAATTGCTTTCATAATATGGCCTCTCTTAAAGGAATATAACCATCGGAATGTGGCAGAAGCTAGAAAATTTGAATGGAGCATTGGCACTGCAGGAAGGACGTTTAGGCTGCAGATCTACACCAGTTATGACTCTGGTTAATCTTTTTCTTCCCATATCCTTTTTCAGTTCAAATACTGTGCTCTGGATGTAATTCATAACAGGTGGATGGAACAGGTTCTTTTTAATTCCAAAGAACTATTGGTAGACATTAATTTTATTGAGAAAACAGTACAGGTGGGAAAGGTGTACTTTCAGTGTCACAGTTTCAACATCAGGTGTTAGCTGCTACAAAAGCATTTCAGTTTTGCAAAAAGCAAAACAGAAAGGGCAAGCAAAGACTAAACCTCCTACCTTTTAATGAATTTTCTACATCAGAGGTGGGGAACCATGGCCCCTTTATTACTTGTGGACTTCAAATGGCTGGCTCAGGAATTCTGGGAATTGAAATCCACAAGTCATAAAAGGACTATTGTTCCTCACATAACCCCACATAATACAATACAAAGTCTGGAAGTTCATTTTATATTATCTAACAATACAATTATTCAGCATAAAGTAATCTGTAAAAAAAGCTACTATATTTATATAGATACTGAACTGCATTTCTATGACAATATAGTGTTGATATTCAAAATTGTACAAAAGGTTCTGCTAATACGGAGCTGTAGTGCTCATGGCTAACATGGCTGAAAGAGAGTTTGCTGCCCTTAACAGGTAGATGGCTACATATTAGTTTTCTAAACTGAACCGAAAAAGCTAATGTTCTTTAATGCTTTATCATTAAGTCTCAGTCTAGAAACCTATTACTGTAGCTTTAGATATAAGAGGAAACTGATGAGTACCCATCTGTGAAATAAACAGTCTCAGGCAAAACAAAAACAAAAAACCAGAACAAAGTTATTTTCCTCATCAGGACATAAACACTTTTTAAAAAAGAAAACGGGAAGGCATATAAATTAGTAAAAAAAGCCCTGAAGAAGTTGGAAGCCTGAAGTAGCTGATGCAGTAACAGAGAAGGCACCACCTCTCTGCTCCAAATATGTGAGGGTTTTTTTTAGGTTGTTTTAATCTTTTGTAATTTTAATTCATTTTTATATTTATAATTGCTTTATATCTGTATGTTTTATTACGTTTTATGCTGCTCAGTCACCTCAAGATGCAAGATTGGTAGCATATAAATTTAATAAATAAATAAATATTCAGATTGCTTGTTAGCTTCAGTGGTGGTTTTATGGACAGTAGGAAATGATTAATATAAACTTGAATTCACTGTGTAACAATGCAGAGGAAAAAATGGTGAAAATATATAACTTTAAGTACCATGTTTTTTAAAACATATTTCAGATGTTATTTTGGTTTTGTGACCAAGAGGGAGAATGACAAATATTAAATATAACAAAGAACACACTGCAAAACTACATGAAAATCTTGGATTTACGAGAGGTAAGTCCACAGCTGCAAATACCTTTATTAAGGTCATTTTCTGTCTCTTCTATACCCATTGCTAAATGCCAGGAATGTCTTTTTATCAGTCATTCAGGCTTTTTCTCACCAAAAATTATTTCTTCACTGAGCAATAGTCCTAATCCCCAGAGAACCTCCAAATTGCATTCATAAAACAGTGCCAGAAGTGTTTTCTATTGTTGTCATGATTCCAGAAAACTGTTTGGTGTTTCAATTTTTTATTGAAACTTTACTTTTATTCAATTTGAAATTTGTAGCAAATAAATCCACAAAACTTTGTCCTAGCATATCAAGCTGAAGGCTAAATCTTTACTGTAGGTGCAAAGAGCAGACTTTTTCAACAGTTGTTAGTCTGGAATCCTGTCAAGGACACTGTCACATTTCCTGAAATGCAGTTTATAAAACTAAGACCTAGATAAAAGATGGAAACAACACTGGTCACTCTGATAGATCATGACTTCAGAACCTCCTGGCCCTTTTAGATTTCCTGGTGGCTTTCAATATTATACCATCAATCTGGTATCTTGCTGAACCATCTAGAACATGGGTGTCAAACTCGCGACGTCACATGATGTGTTGCGACGTACTGCGACTTTTTTCTCATTGCTGGCAATGGGGTGATGCATCTGACTCGCGGGCTGGCAGTTTGACACCCTTGATCTAGAATTTCTGAGATGAAGCATCACCATTTTATGGTGGCTCTATTATAACCTAATTGGGCAATTCCAATCAATAGCAAGTCCAGTCATGCTGAAAGAGCAATCAAGTCCATGGTTGGTTTTGTGAGCGAGTGAAAAATATAATAACTAACACATTTCAAAGCTGCATAAAAAGACAGATTAATCTATATGAATGGACTCAACTTTCCCCTTATGCTTCTATATTTAACATATGAATCTATTGGGAGAGATAATCCATCAATTTGGGGTGAAGCATCATCTGTATACAGATAATATCCAGTAATTTATCATCATTCCAGTCAGGCCAGAGATTCTTTAAAAGTCCTCATATGGGGCCTAGAGGCTGTGAGAAACTGCATGGAACAAAACAAACTTAAACTGAATCTCAACAAGATTTGAGATTTAATGTTAATTCAGAAACACCTCAGCTCTATATCAGTTCCAATTAGCCCTCTCAATACTGTCATCCTCTCAGATAGAGGACCAAATCTGTTACTTGGGGATCCTTTAGACTCATGGGTCCTGTTAGAATACCAGGTCGAAGCAATGCTCAGGAGACTTTGCCTAACGTAGGCTGGGGCACTTCCTGGTATCAGAAATCTTGCTGACAGCAATTTATGCCATAGGAAGTTCAACCTGGAGCTGCCTTTGAGACTTTCTGGAACTGCAGTTTGTACAAATTGTGGTACCCAGATTGCTAGTGCGTGAAAGCCATTATTATAATGTAACACAATTTTGTGATTGCTGCATTTGAATACAAATATGTTTGAAAATGCTGCTTTTCATCTATGATGGTCTTCATGTCCTAGTTCCAAGATACTTAAGAGACTTTCTTTTCCTTTTCTGTGCAAGAATAAGGAAAGGATGCTTAGATTTCAAATTTGTCAGAGATCAGAAAGACATTGATCTGAAGAGAATTCTTTTCTTTTATGAAATGGCCCACATGCTATGGACTATGTTGCATTGGAGGTACACCTAGCACCAGTGGTGGGATTCAAATATGTGAACAACCAGTTCTCTGTGTGGATGCCGCTTCTGGAAATCCATTCTGGGCCTGGGCAACAAAAAATTAGCTACCGGTTCTGCTGAACTGGTGCGAACCAGCTGAATCCCACCACTCCCTAGCACTCTTGTTAGTGACCTGCTAAGCTGTTGGAATATTTTGTTTAAATAGCCATTTGGATAATTTTTTTACTAGATTTTAGATTGCCATTTTTAAAATGGATTTTGCTGTAGTCATTTTGGTCAAAGCAATAGTTTTGTTTACTAAATGTAAGAAAAAAAGTAGTGGGAGTGAGAGTGACTTTTGGCTTTTTGCCAGCTTCCCCATTGACTTCACTTGTATGATCAGAAATCAGGGAGCATCAGAAATCACAAGCACATGACTGCAACAGCCACAATTTTGTGAATAAATTTGGCCTGAACATTGTAAAAATTTCAGTTCCATAGATGGAAACTGAATGGGTCCCAGATTATTTTATGCATTCTTTAAATTAATGGATTTTAGATACCCTAATTAAAAAATGTTGCTTTATAATGCACTGTTTGGGCCAACTTGGGGATACAAACAGAGCTTTAATAGTATAAAGATATGCATCATTTTCTTTTATGGATAGTATATGCAATTGCTGAGCAGCCATTATTTATGTTAGACTTGATGCCATGAAGAATATAGCAAACTTTCCTGATTAAATGGCTGAGTTAGATTTATAATGCCATTTCTGCTGATATATTCATTTTGCCACTATAACATAATTACCAACAAATATATAGCAGCTTTTCACAGCAACTTAGAATATTTCAATAATTGCTGTCTGTGGAGATGGCAAGTACTGAAGATGACACAGGAGCAAAAGATTAATGTTCCACTTAAAATGAAAGTAAGTAATCAGCCTGGAGTGCATGGCTACCAGATAAATTCTTTCCAGCATTTTATTACTATCAATTTATTTTAATATACATGCAGAACTCTGAATTACCAGTTAAATCCTACATGTGTCTGCATATCATTATTTTAATAAAAATGAATGAAGTAACTTTTTGTCTTTTAATAAAATGGTACATAACTTTTTATCACAATATGGATCAACATTGGCAACTATCTGTATGCAATTTAAGACTTTTTTAAAAATAAAATGAGCTTGAAATGAAATCAAGTTCTGCCTGGTTTTTTTTAATGGATCTCTGGCAGGTAGAAAACCACTATCCAGAAGAGATATTCTTAAAGTATATTATATTTCACAACATTTTCAGCATGTCCTTCTAAAAGTAACACACATGAAGATCACTTTAGCTATACACATTTCTAATCCATTCAATGTAATGGCATTATTTTGAGAATTTTAACCATTGCAATATTATATTAGAAAAAATAGTTGCTTCAAAATAGTCACCAACTTTCAAGAATTGGTTTTATTTCAACATTTCTCATGCTAAGCACTCTAAACCTACAGTATCTCTCATAATCTCTGGAATGGCTTAACTATCAGACAATTCACTTGGACTAAGTTTGTTGCTACTATCATTAAATTTTACATAATTTAAGCATATGCTATTCAAATGAAGCAATTGTTTCATGAAGAGAATTGTACAATAGTTTAAATGAAACAAGTAGATAAGACTGACTATTCTGTACAGGTGAAAACTATTGCTATGTTAGCAGCAAAGGATCAGTCCAACACCACAATAAACCCAATGATGTACATTTTATGTTTTATAAGATCACGCTTTATAATAGTCTTATTCCTTATGTGCAAAATCCCCAAATATCTGTAAAACACCGAGATAGATCAAATTCATAATTCCAAGAATGGTGAAAGAATAGACATCTAAAGTATCATTGATCTCTTACAATGAGGATATGACCAGACAGATTATGGCCCTTTTTGAGGAACATCAATCAAAGGAACATAGAACTTTATAACAATGATTAGCCTTCAATGGACAAGACTCAACTTTTACCCACTGAAAATCTAACTCATAATATTGCTGGTTGAAATGGTATAATTCTTTTTATTTAACCACTGAAAAATATCCAATTCACTTAGCACTCAACAGCTGTACTGAGATTGAGTTCCCAGCCAAGCACCAACCACAATTACAATTGTAAGAAGCAGAAACAGCTGCAAAATTATGTTGGGGTGGGTGGGAGGAGGAAATGGAAAGAAAAGGGAAAATCTGTACGAAGACTTATCATACAGCTTAGGGTGGATATAAAATAAATTTCTTTTCTTTCTCATGCATGACAGCTGTCTTAGTCAAATTATTAGCAGTCTGTTTTGTAACAGAAACTCAACAATATTTTATCAGCTCTGAAGTCAAGGATATTTAAGAACCAGTACAAAGTTTTCACACTTTTGTTTTAGCCAAAACAATTATGTACATGACTGTGCAGCACGTGTTCCGACAGGAAAAAAAATATTCCCTGTTCCCAATACAATTAGGCTCTAAAAAAATAAAAGTGTAACATTGCTGTCTGTATTTCAAATACTACATCTAGTTCCAAGACTGATACTTAATTACCTTTAGCAGCTGGTATAAACTTTATTGATTTTTTTGGTTGATAAAGTGACTTGATCTTCAAAATAAAAATAGAAGATCTTAATTGGAAAGAATATGTTTTCAGTAGTTCAGTATATATTACATAGACATATGCAATATTTGATAAAGAGATAGTATCCTTTTTTTCTTTTAGAAAAATTAGACAAACTGAAAATTTGTCCTCTGATTTCCAGCTAATATGCTGATGTTTGATTTATCTAATATTATTGGAATGTTTCTAGGTAGGTAATAACTATGGACAAAGCAGACATCTGGTGGTCTTCTACTGACTCTGTTATTTTGGTTGGGGAAAAATAGTAATAATAATTTTAATAATACAGACATTCTAGCCAAAGTTAGATTACTATAAATTAATGTCTCAATGTTTCTGTTTATTTATTTAAAAAACTGGTTGCATTGATGTGGCCTAACTGACACAGATATGATTCATCAGCAGTATATGTTGTTTGAATGCACATTACAACATGACTGCAAATTTTAAAGTAGCTCAAGACCATTGTTTCATCTTTGTTTCTTGCTGCTGCACTCTTGAGTATTACAACTGTCAAACTCAGTTGCTTGACACACAGAAATTCAGTCAGTAAAGGTTTCTTTCCCTGACATGTCAATGCTGTAGGGAATAGATGCTCACTGGCAAAGGCTATGCTTGTCCCACAAGTGTTTAAAGACCTCAGAGACCTGATAGAAAAAAAAATACTGGCAGTGAGAAAATGTTAGAATACAGATGTAAAGTACCTAAATTTCTTGGCAATTACCTGTATTCTACAATGCCATGTCCAAAGAACTGAAGTATAATCTCTGCAGATGATGAGTTGTAGTGTTAACACATTTGAAAGGCATTGTGGCTATTGATGGCAATTTGCAAGTCTGCCTCATAAAATGTGCACAATAACATAATCAAAGCTGATTTGTGTCCCAGCCCAGTTACTTCAGAAGCTCAATGAATAGCAAAGGACTATTTGGGAAGAAACTAGCATAGGGTTGCACTATCAGGATAGTTATTTCTGTTAAGCACTCCATAGGCTCTAATGCTTAGCAGAAAGCTCAAATACAAAGATTCAGAAATTGTAACAGAGCTTTTCATTTTTTAAAAAAAAATTCTTCATCTCCTTATTGCAGTTTTTACAAAAAAAGTCAATTGCTTAGTTTACCTGCTAACAAGCATATTAATTATGCAATTCTGTACTAATTACATACTAACATTTTGTTAATAATTATGCCAGTCATGTCTAAACAGTGTATTTGGTTTATTCTAATCTATAACCATTGTCCTTCTCCTGAGATTAAGCAACTCTAGTAACAGATATCACATTTAAACTCTGTTTATTATTGATAACCTCAATTAATAGTATACAAGAATACATTTGAAACTATTTCCCATGCAACTATTTACTTAACAAAATAAAGGAAATCCTATATATGCTCTATAATATTCACATCCCTTCTCTTATTTTTTATGCCTAAAAGATGCATCACAAGGCAAAATATATTATTAAGAACAAATAGGATGTTACTAAACATTAAAAGCAATCCATATGTTTTGGACTTTTGAATATGTCAGACTCTTCTAACAAAAATGGGGAAGGAGGGGAAGACTCCACAGGTTATTACAATACAATCTCGAAGACAATTTTTGCTCAGTAATTCAATACAGTGGATATAGACATTTCTGCTAATGGCACAACATATTTCAGACAATAGCATTCTTTTTAGTCCCTTGACTGGCCTTACCAAAGGAAACGTGCTCTGGAAGTATTGTGTTAAATTTTCTAGAGTTCAGTGTAGTGAGGACAAAATGTTGTATGAAATGATCTGGCTTATGATAAAAATGAGTAAGAACACTATTCTGAAATAGGAAAATCTTATTTTTATTTCTGTGGAAAGTATAAAAAATGTTTACATCAAGTGCTGGCACTTTGAAGGAAACTATAACAAATCTCAGAATTCTATTCCCCATATCACATTTAATTATAAAACAGCTGAATATATTTCCCTACTACTTGTCTACACATTGCTGACTTTTCTTGCAAAGCTGCTGGAGAGCTACAGTCTGCAATAGTTAAATATGCTGGTTGCTATTTGAATGAGCTTTTCAACTTATAAAAAAGGATTTCAAGAGCTTGCACTCACCGAAATTTTCAATGCCAGAAACTAATATCTAAATAGAATGGTTTAGCTGTACCTTTAAAAAGACAAAACTCCCCCCCCCCAAGATATTTATGAATTCAGATGTACTGTATCACCCACCATGCTAGGGCATAGAACATTTTCATTCATTTTTTGAAGAACAGGATAATTATATCATACTTCATACTTTGGGATAAAAAGGTTTTTTTCTTTTTTAAAAATACTTATTTTAATTCTGTTGATTAAACACATGAATAGAACTCCCTTGAAGAAAATAGAATTACAGGTACTTGGGGAACTTCTGGATCAGAGCACTAGTAAAGTTATGGCATACAGGTAGTTCTCTGGTTAGTCATTCATCCAGCAACTATTTGAAGTTATAAAGGAAGTTTTAAAGAAGAGACTGGTCAGCCAATTGTCCGAAATGGTATAGGGTTTCCTGCCTGAGCAGGAGGTTGGACTAGATGACTTCCAAAGTCCCTTCCAACATCATCATCGTCATCATTATTATTATTATTAGGCACTGAATGAGTGGGACTTATGACGGTCATCAGAGATCCAGCTGTCACAATGTTCCCACAGTCATGTAATCATGATTTCTCACATTCCCTGCCGACTTCTCACAAGCAAAGTCAGTAAGAAGCCGGGAGGAACTCTAAAGTTGCGATCATATGAAATTGTTGCTTAATGACCCACATAGTCCTTGTGTAACAAGCAACTGGGACTACTGGAATTGCCCTTGTTAAGTGATTAGTCATATGACATTATACCATGTCACTTAGTGATGTATCCCAATTGCTGTCATATCCGAAGGATTACCTGTATCAAGAGATTGCTTTAGGACCTGGTAGCAAAGCCAGAAACAGTGGATGCTGAGTTGAACAAAAAATAATATAGGAGATATTCTACTATAGATGAAATAATGTCATCACTCTACTTCAAATTAATTACTGGTTTTAAACTGAGCATGGATTTTATTTCATGTCTGCTTTCTTCACCTTAATCTGTATTACCATTTAAAATTTTAGGATTGACTTTCCCATTCAAGGATGATTCCTTTCCTTTCCTTCCCAGCCTTAGCTTTTACTGATTGGATTTGTTGTAAAAAAAAACGAGCAGTACAGTATTATATTGCTTACCTGCATAAAGCGTCCTTCAGATGTCCCCAGATTTGCTATAGTAAGATCCCCTTTAATGAAGACAGATATAGAAGTTAAGAGGACAGTGTTGAATTGCTCAGTGAATAAGTCAATTCGCTGCAAAGCTGTAGTAACCTCCACCCGATACTCATCATCTTGAGCTCCACAGTAAGAGGTGTTTCTTGAAAAAGTCTGCAAGAAAACTAAATTTGTTTCAGCAAATCAGAGAAGACAGTAGAAATGACAGTATTTCAGTAGCTGACAATGTGGTAGGAGACCAGGAATATTGACTGAGTTTTGAAAACAGTTTTATTAGATTTTAAAAGCGAGACAGTATTATTAAATTGCATAATTTACATGGTATTATGGATATCTTTTTTTTACTACTTAGTGATGTTCATGCTTTTTCAAATATTTCTTTTTTTTTGTAACAAGTTTTATTAATTTTTCAGTTTTACATCCAAGTATTTAGAAAGCAGCGTGGTGATAGGGTAATCAATAGTCAAATAACAAAATCTTTCGTGCATATCTCAGGTTGCATCATTAAAAGTTCCCTCTCTATTTCCCTTAATTATTATATCACATTCAAGTTGATACATTTCTAGTTATAGCTCAATCAATCAATACATTTATCAATATAATTTTACTTATACATACCCAAGTCCTGTTTTTAAGTTTTACTTAATTCCAGTTACCATGTTCCAATTTGGCCATTAATAACCATAATATTTAAACTTCGGGTAACCCAAATTTCCCAAATTTCATTACAAAATAATTATCTTGTCTAAAATACACATGTTATTCGGAAAGTTACATTCTTACTTTGTTTCACAAGTATATTCTATTTCTCATCCTAGTAGCTCGCCATTTACTAATAAAATATCTTTCATTGTCACAAACCCACTTCCATGTTACAATTCAAAACTATAATCTAATAGCTAATTTTCATTTCCTTTATAGATCTAAATCCTAAATATTAAATCAATCAATATCTCTAAAAATCTCCTTAACCCATTAAGTAGAATTCTAAGCTATTCCATCATCAGTCAGCAAAAAAGAGAAAAAGGAGGTAGGAAATCCCATTTTTAAATCTAACTCTAGCTTTCTTTTTGTGCCAAGCAGGCTTCCATACCAGTGCCTTTAAGTCCTCAGATGAATCTCCCTTCATTCCCACACATGTTGTTTGAATCAAGGGAGAGCATCCAGTTGTCAATTTTTCAAAGGAACTGGCCCCTTTGTAATTATTAGATTGTTGCCCTAATAGTTCAAATCTCCATGTTTGATTTAAGATATTTGTCATCAGTTCAATCTGGTCTTCTTCTTCTTCCAGTTTCGTCTGGGTAGAATAAGAGGTCATGTCCGGTGTTGTAGTTGTTCTTTGATTGTCTGGATTGTCTAAGTTCTCAATATGTTGTATTTGTTGATCAGTTTCTGTTGCTTTTTGAGTTACAGGTACTTTAGTTGAAATCAAGGTTTGATTATCAAAGTTCTCAGTAGATTGTGCTTGTTGTTGTGTAGAATCCTCTTTGATGTTAATTTGTTCCTCTTCTGTTGTTTTGGCTTGTAAGTTCATCAGTTGAGATCTGGGCTTCAGTTTGTAATTTTAAGATGACATCTTTGTCTTTCACTCTGGAGTTCATTAACTCAGTGGCTTCAAGAATTTTTTCGAGTATAAGTTTGTAGTTAAGTTGTGGGTAAAATTCCTCCATTTCTGTGGTGATTAGTGATAGTCCTTTAGTGGAGGCTATGTTTAGTAAGTCAGCAAATGTTAGTAAAATGTCAGCACTATTCCTAGAAGTTGTTTTCACCACCCAACTGTTTCAAGTTCTTATCTTTTTTAGATAGTGTGAAGGACAAATCTAGAGAGTAAGCAGCCTCACAGTCAAAGAAATTCAGTTGCTGTACCAGGCTTCACCACAAGATGTCCCCAGTAGGCTATGAAATCTTTTTCCAGACACCAGTTAGGCTTTTATCCAATTAAAAAAATTTTTCCCCCAAGTTAACAAATAGATAAGATGATAGGTCCCTGTAATAGGAACATTTTGGGACTCCAAAGTGTCCAAAAAATAAAAGTCCAGTTATTTGGTTGTTTAGATTAGTTATTCTTTTTTTTTCTTTTTTCTTTTCAAAGCTTAGTTCCCAAAGTAGGCAGACGCTGCTGTGTTAAGAGCGGGGAAGAAATTTCAGAAGGCTTTCACAGGAAGGTAGTTGGGGTAAAAGAAAGGTAGGGAAAGGTCTCACCCAAATCCTCCGCAGTGCTTTCGTTGTGCTTGGTGGTAATTTTGGCTTTCGGCAGGCACGACTTAGTGATCTTTTCTCCAACGGTCCAAAGGAGCTGCCTCAGATCAAACGGAAGGGCTACCGCCCTTCCGCGATCTATCGAGGGTCCTTCTCACGGTCGTCGCCCCTCCAGGGCAACTTACGACCCTTTTCAGGGTCGCCCGACGAAGGGAAACCGAGCGGCAGAGAGAGCACTCTCCCCGCACGTCCGCCAGCACCGTGATACGGAACCGGAAGCCCTTTTTCAAATATTTCTAAACTGTCACACAAGGAATCCACAAACACCAGTGGATGGCCAAAATCCTCTGCATTCTTTTAGATCGCTGGGCTTGAAAGGCAAGAGACTGAATTCTCAGTTGTCTATTCAAACCAAAAATAATATAGCTAATGATATAACTAAAAGAGGGATACTTCATCCTTTACAAATGTATTTCTTATAAAGTTTCTTCTAGATAGAGAGCATGTTAATATAATGCCAGCAAATAAGATTTTAGAATGTGTTTGTGGGCGATTGAATAAAAAGTAATTGCAGAATTTTGATAAATCCATAACATCTTGCTTCATATATAAATATCTCAAGACTCATATACAGTTTACTGTTTACCCTACTTTATATGTCTTATTTGTACTAAGTCAGATGGCTTCTTGGAATCTACACAAAGAAATAGCGAAATAGGTCATTAATAATGGTAGGCTACTGTACTTTGGATTATGGAAGCCCCAGACTTGGAATGTGGTGGAGATAGCAAAGATGGCACCTGCAAGAATTTACACCATTTGGTGATTGGCTGGCAGCTACAGCAGCATTCTGTGAAGTGTGTTTGGCTCCCAAAGCTGCTGAAGATTTTGCATGGCTACTTCCTCTGATCAACCAAACACAAAGCTACTCGTGGACTATTTTGTTTTGAATGTGATTTTGAACTGTGAAGAAACTTTTTGGGGATCTAGAGGCTATGCTATGGTGAGAGAGTGTGGGGTTAAGTGTGTTCCAGAGGATCCTGGATGAAATGGATTATCTGAACTCCTTTCAGTCAGGTTTCAGGATGGATACAGAATGGAAATGGTATTAGTTTTGCTTTTTGATGATTTCTGGTGGGAGCAGGATGTGGATAGTACATTCCTGCTCTACCTGGCCTCTCCACAGTTTTTATTACTATTGATCATGGTATCCTTCTGGAGCAGCTCTGGGGTTTGGGAATAGGAAGCACTATGTAGTCTAGTTCACTTCCTTCCTCAGAGGCTCTTTTCAGTCAGTGATGATTGAGACTGAGAGGTCCAATTTGTGGCCCCTGCTCCAAGGGTTCCAGAGGAGTTGGTGCTTTCTCTACTCCTGTTTAATATCTACATGAAGCTGCTAGGTGAGATCATCCATCATGTTGATGATACATTTCTGCAAATGATGAGTTAAATGATGCCATGATCTTTTTCTTAGTACCTGGAGGTTGTTGAGGTCTGTATGGGGAGAATAGACAGAAACTGAACCCTGGCAAGATGGGGGGGGGGGGCTTTGAGTTTACGGCTTCTTGGTTCTTGGAGAATTACCATCTTTGGTCATGGCTGTACTGCCCCAGTCGGGCACAGTGTGTAGTCTGGATGTCCTCCTAGATTCCTGATTTCTGTTCAAAAAGCAGGTAACAGCTGTGGCCAGGACAGTCTTTGTACAAATGAGAGCTGTGTGATAGTTATACCCATTCCTAAACCAACATGCCCTTCTCACAGACACTCAAGCCCTAGTCACCTCCAGTTTGAACTACTGTAACACATTCTACATGGGACCTATCTTGAAGAATATTTACCAGTTCAATTGGTTCAAAATGCAGCAGCCTGCATAGTTTGTGCAAATCTAGATTTGTGTATGTGTCACCTCTTTTATGGGAGCTGCACAGGTTGCCGATTTGCTTCCAGATCCAACTCAGCATGTTATCACTATTAAAGCCCTATATGGCTTGTGGCCATATTATTTGAAGGACTGCCTCTCCCCAGTTACATATACCTGGCCCACCAAAGCAGGAAGGCAAAGTATGTTGCAGGTCCCATCTGTCAGAGAAGTATATGTAGTGGAACTAATAAAAAGGGCCTTCTCTGTGATTGCTCCCTCCTTATCGAATATTATTTCCCAAATATAAGATTAATATGATATTTTTCCACAAGGCCTTGAAGACATGGTTCTGCCAGTGGCCTTGGAACCCCAGGTTGATCAAGTGGCTGTTTGATTGTGTTTGCTGCTGCCACAGGGATGGTTTTGTTGTTATGGGTTTCTGTACTGTGGATTTTTTATTTTTTAAGCCAACCGGAATTGCTAGCCAGATAAATTTGTTTAATAAATAAACAATGATAAATACATTTATTAGTCTGGAAATATTTTAATTAACTCTTTTTATGTTGTAATTTTTATTACCATAATATATTTTGTTTTCAATCCTGTAATTCATCAAAAGGAAATGCATATTTTTCTGACAAATTACTCTCATAATATATCTTGGTAAATTGGGCTTAAAAAAGAATCTAATTATGTTACCTTGACAATTCAATAATAATCTATTAACTGAATCATTTACCACTGATGCTTCATTTCTATTGCACATAATAAACAGAGACCATTTAGCATTTTAATACTGGAGAAGATATGATATACTTCAGTTCTAGAATATGACTGGAGTTATATTTTGAAGACAGCTACATTTACGTAACTGTCTTCAAAAATCAATATTATACTCATTATTTTTATTGAATATTAAATTTAAAGATTAGTTTTAAAATTAGGGTGTATTATCCCATGACTGATTACATATGGAAAAAGGGAATGTGTCCTTTAAAAAGCAAACCAGAATATGAATGATAACAATTCTATTATTTCACATTTTAACTGGAAATCAAATTTTTAAAATGTTAATTGCCAACAGAATTTGGTCATCTTTTCAAAATATATAGCCACATCACAATGTCACATTTTTTGAAGTACATAATCTATGGATCTAATGGCTGCATTTTTGCAACATCATCATCTAATTAAAATTATGCACTTGACCAGGAGCAGAGAAACTGGATTTTTAAAAATTCAAGCCCTAAAATCTCTTGCCATGTGTAGTTATAAATGTGGATAATAGATGTTCAAAACATTTTTAGCATCTCCTTGCCCTCAACTAGAAGAGCCAACTATATCACTGAGTATCAGTTACTCGAGGAGGTTTTTGTTTTGAGTTGAACATTCTATTGACAGAGCATTCTAAAGGAAGATGTGAAATTCCATTCCCTATTATGTAATAAATATTGACCCAGAATCTGCAATTCACTTTTCCCCTCCCCATTCCCACTCCAAATAAGCTTGAAAAGAAATCCAAATTTCTGAGCAGATTCTAAGGATGCACAGGGTTTGCTGAGACAAGATTGTATTGCATGCTAACAGCCAAAGGGAATACAGGCAGTATAAAATACTTTCCTCTCTTATGCAGACAAACACAGGTGCACTTCAGCAGGCTCTAGTTAGTTTTATTCATTAAAACTTATTTAATTTATTCATTCATTTCATGCATTTATTTCATTCATTCCTTCTATCCCGCTTTTCTTTACATCAGGCGTTGATGATTCCAGAATGCTAAGCAAGGTCTGACCTGCTTAGTACCTTGATGGGAGACCATCAAGAAATCTTGCAATATCCTGTACTTTAAATGAGAAGTTTTAAAAAAATCCACTACCCTCAGGAGAAGTAATAACAAACCACTTCCTCATAAGTGCTTTGAGAAGTGCTTGACTTGGAAGACTCTTTCTCTTTACCTGCTTTTTTGCTCAACTGGAACACTGAAGGTCCCCACGGAAAGAACACAATTTTTTTTGCAAAAGGTCTGAGTTAATTGTTTAGAAATCGGTTTTAAAATTAGGGTGAAGGGGCCATGAGGCTCCAGAGTGAAGGGTACATAATGGCAAATGTACGGTTGGATTCCAGATGTATACTCTAAATGGATAACGGCAGCCTTAAAACATTTTTAATTGCCATTTCAATGGTTAAATCTTTCAAAGCCACTTATCAAGCAACATGCCACGGAGAGTATCCCTATCATTTAATTTATAAGAGATAATTATGTATTTCAGTTTCACTTCCTCACCTCAAACTCCCTAAAGTATTCAGTTGGCAGACAAAATGGAAAATTAATTTATCTCTGGATTAAACATACATATATTTACTGCCAAATTTCAGTGACAAATCTCACAAATATTGTAGTTCAGTAAATGTTTTACTGGTATGTGGCTTACTTTTATTTCTTCCTTTCATGCACTTGAGTGAAAGTACAAAGTCCATTTGTGACTCATTCATGAAAAAGAACTGCATCTGATGTAGGTCAAAACTGGAATGTGATGATACAAACTCATTTCCTCCTTGTCCAAACTTAAATTATATTTTATTTGCTCATACAATGATCTGTGAAGCTACTCTACAACTAATCTTCACAATATGGGTCTTCAAATTAATTTATTTCTTTGGTTGTTTTTTTTAAAACAATCCCGTTACTTTAAATGAATGTTATTACTTTGAGCAAGATTAGTTTTAATTATGAATAACCCATTTTCAATAAAAACGCGCAAGGAAACTTATATAAAACCAACATAGAACAAAACTAAGACAAAAATACAGTATAGAAGTATAGAAAAAAAGTTAAATAAAACAATTTTATCTCAAATAACTGAGTGACCTCACAGCTGATCAGATCTGAACCTTGCTTTCCTACACCCCAACATAGCACACATGATCAGAGGTAAATTAATACAAATTATGTGTTTAAAATTTTTTAAACTGACATCTCAAACACTAACATCTAAATTATGTCATAATAAATACTCATGAAAATAACTAACCATCACTGCCAAAATTATCTGCTCCATAAGGATGATTTTATTAATAACGCATTACAAATCAGTCTGAAAGAAATCTGTATGAACTTGGACTAAACTAAATAAGTAGCTTCATGATTTTTATCCCGTTCGTGTGTGTATTATTTAAATACTAAAGTAATATTGCATTTTATACTAATACTGTAGGGAAAATTAACCTACAACGTGATTTGCACAGAGTTTTGTAAATTATGAACATAATGCAAGCTGTCACTAATTCTTATAATACTATATAAGATGAAAGCCATCATAATTTCAGAGATTATATATTATTTTATATTTTATTGTGAAAATAATTCTCATTATCATGAAAAATTTTGTTGTATGTTTCTGGGCATGGAGCTGGAGTGTCAGTGGGAACTTGTGATATGCTACTTTACTGTATTTAGACTGGTTTGGTCTCCTGACTGCTGTATGTGCTATTTGTATTATATTTTGTATTGTTCTATTTGTGGTAAATCACCCAGAGTTGTTTTGTGAGAGCATGGATATATAAACTGAATAAATAAATAAATGTGGTGCACCTTTATATATTTTGCTTTTATCATAATATAACTTGCTGAAATATGTTCGTGTCATAAACATGGCAGCTTCATATAAATAATTGAGATTTGTGATTAAGCAAAAAATTGAACTCAGTTTTCTGATACCATTCTAATCTATAAATAAGAAAGCATCTCTATCTAAAACAGTAAAAAGTACAAAAATTGTGTATTCAAAGTAAGATATTTCAAAATTAAAAGAGTTCTTGCACAGTATTTATCTTAACTTCAAGCATATAAACATAGGAAGTGTGATTCCAAACTAGCTCAGGTCAATAGAAGTAATTGTTAAATATACAGTAAATATAGCATCAGCTATGAATATTTCCAGAAACTCTTAGCATTCATTTACTGATAAACGAAAAGAAAAAATATTTATGCTAATGATTACAAAAGGAAAAAAGAGATAAATGCTGATGTAATTAGCTAATATAAATTTAAAACATAGCACATTTTCTTTTCAAAGATCTTTCATAGTATTATTCACTTGGTATTGATTCCCACTGCATCAATTCTTGTAATCTGGTTAGTGCATTAGCACTAAGTAAATAGTATTGATTTAGGTACATGTATAATGGACATATGTGTTCTTTGTATTTTGCCTGTTTCCTTTGTATTATGGCAAGGACAACACATGGTAAAAAAAGGCAACCCAGGGCAAAAAAAAATATATGTATTAGCTACTGAAAACACTAGACAAGTATGTCACACCTCCTGATCAAGATAGGCTTAACTTTAACAACTGCTTATATCAATAATATTTCTGGAAATGTTTAATTAATACTTGAGGCTTTCCCCCCAATACCATAGAACTATCCACCAATCCTTGCCTTAGCAGAGACTATTCCAGAATGAATTTTTCCACCCTACTAAAAATCTGTATCCTTCCTGTTCTCAGTAATTGCCAGTTGTCTGACTTTCCACTAAGGTAAGGGATGACAAGGCCTTTGTCAATCTTAGAATAAAGGCCAAATAATAATAATTTATTTTAAAGGCATTTATGACTTCTCATATCAACATGTGACTTTTAACATAGGTACCACAGATCTGGTTTGAATCTGACTTATTCATGGGCTGGACTGGAGGAAAGATGAAGCAACATTATAAGACACAGCAATAAAAAGGAGATTGCCAGAATACATTTATGGTATAGTTTAGGAGCAATGGAGATATGGCATAATAAAATGGGAATGGTCGTAATTTTAGAAGTGAACTTATATTCAATCCTGCATTCAATGAATGCTTAAGATGCAATGGATTTCCTTCCCAGTTTGATGTGCTACATTCTCCACTGGCAGAGCACAAAACAGGAAACTATAAATTGCTCAATTAAGCTATAAATTTATGGCACAGAGAAGGGGCGTTGTCTTACTTACCTTTTTTCAGCATGATGATGGAGAATCCACAAATGGGTTAGCTGTCTTCCTGCCCAATTAGACTGAGTCTGTGAAACTTGCCACGCCTCTCCTGGGCCGGACCTCCCAGTCATGACGAAGGCGAAGCTATTGACGACAGTTCGACGTGTTGGCTCCCAGACCCCTGACACAGGACCTGACGGACACTGAGGGGTGGGTGTGGATTCTCCATCATCATGCTGAGAAAAGGCGTTCAGGTAAGACAACACCCCTTCTCCAGCATGATAGATGGAGAATCCACGAATGGGACATACCAAAGCCGCTCTTGTCCCTACGGGAGGGAAGCAGTCTGGGCCTGTGTCCCACCTTGTGGCACTACGTGCTGTAGCACTCTCCAGCCAAAGGAGGTGTCTGCGGAGGCAAACCTATCTAAC
Source organism: Azemiops feae (assembly GCA_023970755.1). Taxonomy (NCBI): domain Eukaryota; kingdom Metazoa; phylum Chordata; class Lepidosauria; order Squamata; family Viperidae; genus Azemiops; species Azemiops feae. The sequence continues at coordinate 114,548 of JALGBA010000420.1, read as the reverse complement.
TTGTAATGCCTCACGAACAGGGAAGGCGAAGATCATGTCACCGCCCTACAGATATCCTCAATGGACGCCTGCGTCGCCCATGCTGTGGATGTCTCAGCGCTGCGAGTGGAATGAGCAGTAACATGACTTGGAACTGACAGGGACTGCGACTGTTACGCCCCTGTAATGCAAGCCCTGATCCACCTGCCAATAGTGGAGGCAGAAACCTTTTGCCCCATAGAAGAAGGCTGAAAGGAAACGAAGAGGGCATCCGACTTGCGAAATGGTGCCGTCGGCTTGATGTAATAGCGTAATGCCCTGCGAACGTCCAGGGTGTACCATTGGCGTTCCAAGTCATGGGACGGATGAGGACAAAAATCTGGCAGTATTACCTCCTGCCGTCTATGGAATAAGGTATTGACCTTAGGAATACAGGATGGATCCAATCGAAGGACCACTTTGTCCTCATGAAAGACGCAAAAGTCATCTCTGATAGACAGAGCTGCCAGTTCAGAAATGCGTCTAGCTGAAGTGACGGCTATCAGGAAGGCTACTTTAGTTGTCAAGGACCGCAGTGTACAGGTTCTGATGGGCTCAAATGGCGGTGAGGTAAGGGCCTGTAAGACCCGTGGCAAATCCCAAGAGGGATAGCGATGAACCACGGGCAGTTTGGTGATGCTCGCTCTCTTGACAAACGAGCGCACCATGGGATGGCTCCAAATTGCCCCATGTGAGCACCGTGGATAGAGCCACCACCTGTCTGCAGACAGTATTGGGTGCCAAGCCCTTGTTGAGCCCTTCCATCAAAAATTCCAATATTCTCGGAATGGTAATAGCCAAGAGAGCCAACTGGTTCTTTGCACACCAGTGGCAGAAATTTTTCCATGTGGAGTCATAGATCCGGTTTGTCATAGGCCGTCGGGAGGCCTGAATCATGGAAATCACACCTGAGGAATAGGACTCCTGAGTCAGGAGCCACCACTCAAGTGCCAGGCGGTTAACTAGAGCCACTGGGGGTCTGGATGTTGCAGAGCTCCCTGGTTGAGTGCAATGCGACCTGGAGGAATCCTCCACGGAGGAGAGATTGAAAAGCTCACGAGGTCGGCAAACCACGGCCGTCTTGGCCAGTGTGGTGCAATGAATATCACCTCTGCCCGCTCCTGCAGTATTTTCCGGATAACTGCCGGGATCAGAGGGAGAGGGGGAAATGCATATAGCAGGCCCCCGGGCCATGGACTGCGGAGGGCATCCGCTCTCTCCGCCCCTGGAGACGGGAACTGGGAGAAACCTCGGCAGCTGGGAGTTCGCCGGAGAAGCGAATAAACCCAGTACCGGATGACCGAACCCCTCTGGTATCTCCTTGAAGAGAGCTGTGTGCAGGCGCCACTCGGAATGATCCACTGTCGACCTGCTTAAGAAATCCGCCCTCAGCTCTGAGGGAGGAGAGGTTGGTCTCTGCCCAGGATCCCAACAACTGGGCCTCGGCCATAAGGGACCACGAACGGGTACCCCTTTGCTGGTTTACATGGGCTTTGCAGAAGTGGCATAGGGCCAGGTATATGGCTCTGAGCTCCAACCAGCTTATATTGTGCTTCAGGTCTAACCGGGACCACCGGCCTTGAGCCAACTGAGGCTGTAGGTGTGCTCCCCAGCCAAACAGACCGGCCTCCGAGGTCAGGGTGAGCCGAACGGGTTCTTTGAATAATGACCCTCTGATGACCGCTGGGGAGGTCCACCACTGAAGGGATTTTAGGGTCTGAGAAGGAACCCTTACCCTCTGGTTGGAGGTGCTGGCACCCAGTTTCTGGAATGGGAGCAAAAACCATTGCAGGTTTCTGGAGTATAGTCTGGCCCATGGCACTATCGCCATGCATGAAATCAGTTTCCCCAACAATTGGGAAAGCGTGGCCAGTGTAACCACTCGCTCCCTTTGGGCCTGGAGGACCAGGGCTCGGATAATCTCCTGTCGTTCCCGAGACAGATAGACCTCGTAAAGTCTTTTGTCTAGTACCACACCCAGATGAAGAAGGCGGGTTGAGGGAACTGTCTGACTCTTTTGGAATTTCACCGAGAACCCGTGGTCTTGAAGGGTCTTGATGGACAAGGCCAGATCCGACTAGGCGGCCGGAATAGAGGATGACTGGATGAGAATGTTGTCCAGGTAGCACTGAGTGTGTACTGGAACCAGTCTCAAATGCACTGCTAGCGCTGTCAGGACTTTTGTGAACACCCTGGGGGCCGATGATAGGCCAAGGGTAGTGCCCTGTACTGAAAGTGGCGGCCTGCGTAGCAGAACCTGAAGAATTTCCGGTGACCGGGAAGGATAGGAATGCGTAGATATGCATCCGTGAGGTCGATGGATGTCAGGAGGTCCCCCTTTCTGATGCCGGCCCATCTGGATTGGAGCGTTTGCATCTTGAACCTCCTGTGTGCCAAGTGCCTCCATCCTCCCAAGGTCTAGGGAACTATGAACAGAACGGAATAGAACCCCCTGTCCCTTTTGTCCAGCTGGTACCGGTTCAATAGTCGGAAGATGTCAGATGGCCTCCTTCATGAGAGCCCTCTTGGCCGGATTTTTGGACAATGGGCAAGGGACGAAATGTCTTGGGGGGTTGGATATGAATCCCAGAGACAGACCGAATCTGATGGTCTGTCTGTTTGCAGACCTAGTCACCCTTGAGACTGAATTGCTCTGAATAAGAGAGCAAAGAGACTTAATTTGAACCAAGGACGACCAAAGAGATCAAGGACTGGATAGTGTTGCTGGCTGCAATAGCCGGCACGCTCACAATCGTGACAGCGGCTGTGAACCAATCGAATGGAAATAGCCAGCACACTTAAATTTAATAGTGGCTGCAAGGCCAGCTTAATGAAACGGTCAGTGCACTACACTGCTCTAGATGGCAGCAAAACCAGTAATGGCATGGCCAGTGCCCTGGTAAACCTCACAGTGGAGGCAAGACCAAATGTTAACAACCATCAGACATGCAATCCACTTGGGGCGGCAAGGCCAACTCAATGGTCATGGCCAGCCCACATGCAGGCCACTTAGCGAACACGTGTAATCCACTTAGTGGTGGTAAGACCTACCTAATGGTAACGGCCCGCATGACGGTAACAAATTGTAAACAGAGGAGGCATAGGCAATCAAGGCTGTAAGTCGTAGTCCTTGTGCAGGAGCTGAAATGGCAGCCATTGAAGAGGGCCTAGTGACCCTCTGAATCATTGGTAGTTGCTCCTGATAATGCCTCCTGCTGGACTATCTCTCCTCCGGTTTGGTGGATTCTTGCCCCCTCCTGAATGGAGCATTTTGGGCTTCTTGCACCAAGGAGTGCTGTGCACTTCAAGAGGCCTGAGGTGCAGCGTTGTCTGCCAATGTAATCGGAGACATCTCAGTGGAGTGCTGAGAGGGATCTCAAGTGTTTTGCATCGGCGTCTGCCATCATAATTAGAGATATCTCAGTGGTGTGCTGAGAGGGATCTCTGCTGAGAGGAATCTCAATAGTAAGGAGCAGAGTACTGATAGTGGCAGGGCCACTTAAGATAAGAAACAGTGTACTCATGGGTTAAAGTGGCTGCAGGACCAAATTAATGGTACTGTCCTCACACAGGCAATGCTCCTGATGGCAGCAGGACCAGTAAGGGCACGGTCAGTGCTCTGGTCAGTTCAACAGTGGCGGCAAGACCAACTGAATGGTAACGGCCAGCTCACATGAAGTTCACTTAATGACGGCAAGACCAACTCAATGGTAACAGCCAACTCACATGTTCACTTAGTGACGGCAAGACCAACTCAATGGTAACAGCCAACTCACATGTTCACTTAGTGACGGCAAGACCAACTCAATGGTAACAGCCAACTCACATGTAGTTCACTTAGTGGCGGCAAGACCAACTCAATGGTAACAGCCAACTCACATATAGTTCACTTAGTGATGGCAAGACCAACTCAGTGGTAACAGCCAACTCACATGTAGTTCACTTAGTGACGGCAAGGACCAGTCAAAGGTAACAGCCAGCACATTGGTAGCGATTGGTGATGTCTAGACCAATTTAATGGTACGGCTAGTACACTTTCACAACCGTATTCAGGCCTTCTGTGAGGCCAAGATGGTGGCTTGCCTCCAAGGAGGGCTTCGGAATGTAGAGAAGTAATTCTCCAAGGCACAAAAGCATCAGGGTGTGTTGCCTTTTGGGCTGGTGTCTCCTGCTGGCCTCTTTCTCTGCCGTTTTGGAGGGCCTTTTGCCCAAAATGGCTTTGGCCTTGGCCTTGATCTTCTCTGCGGCCTCCAGCTTGGAGGACTTATGCTTCTTTTGGCCAGTAGTGCTGGTAGTGGCACCGTGTGGAGGTTGAGGTGCCGTATTGTCTGCCATCACAACAAAAGGTGAGATATCTCAGTGGTGGGCTGAGAGGGATCTCAATAACAAGGAACAGAGTACTGTTTGTGGCTGTGTGCCACGGTCCTGGGATCAAATAAGTACTCTTGGCTAACGGTGGCTACCGGACCAACTTAATGGACGCTGGCACACCTGCAACACTCCTGATGGCGATAGGACCAGTGACTGCCCCCTCAGTGCACTGGGTAGGTCTACGGTGGTGGCAAGATCACCTCAGTGATAACAGCCAGCTCACATGTAGTTCGCTTAGTGGCGGTCAGACCACAAGTGGTAACGGCCAGCGCACTAGCCCTAGTTGGTGACGGCAAGGCCAAGAATGGCATGGCCAGCACACTTTGTCTGTTGGTCTACGGTGGTAGCAAGACCACAGTTGTGATAACGGCCAGCTCACACGTAGTTCGCTTAGTGGCGGTCAGACCACAAGTGGTAACGGCCAGCGCACTAGCCCTAGTTGGTGGCGGCAAGGCCAAGAATGGCATGGCCAGCACACTTCGTCTGTTGGTCTACGGTGGTAGCAAGACCACAGTTGTGATAACGGCCAGCTCACACGTAGTTCGCTTAGTGGTGGTCAGACCAGCGAGTGGTAACGGCCAGCTCACTAGCGTTTGTTGGTGGTGGCAAGGCCAAGGATGGCACAGCCAGCACACGTCGCCTATTGACACAGTCGAATGAGGCACCTAGGCTGTGGCCTAGGGCAGGTCTGTTGCCTCCAGTAAATGTAGGCCAGTAAGAGACTCAAGACCACTTCAGTGGTTGCTGAGTAAATATAGCAGCTGTGGCAGGCCTGCATTGCGATGCGCTGTTGATAAAACGCTATTGCAAAAATTTTTTGCCTTTGGTTTCAGAGTCCTCTGAAGCTGCTTTAAGCAATAAGATTTTGCAGGTTATGGACGTTCAAATGGGCCTGTTAACGGTCCTTTATTCCCCCCCCCGGACGGAGGGAGCGACTGCAGCACCTAAAATGGCTGCCGCTTCAGTGACAAGCACCTGAGGGGATTCTTTGTCTCGCTGTAAAGCAGAGAATCGAATAGAAACGGGCGTTGAAGTCCCCTGGATCTTCAGAGTCTCTGTTAGCTTGAAGCTGTAATGAGGACAAAAAAGCCAGAAATGCCCCTGCTAGTTTCGGCGAGAACACTCGCCACATGGTGCGCAAAATGGCGCCTGCGATGATCGTGACGATCGCAATTAAAGACGGAGGCTAAGGCCTCCCTGAGAGACAATTCTCTGTCTCTGCTTGAAGGCTTCGGGCGATCACGCTAAGGGACGGAGGCTAAGGCCTCCCTGAGAGATGATGTTGTTCGTTTGTCCCTGAAGGGGCTTCGCACGATCGCACTGGGAGACGGAGGTTTATTTCCCCCCCTTAGGTCTCCCTGAGAGACAATCCTGTCTGTCTCTCCCTGAAGCGATCGGACGCAGCGCTGGGCCCAGCGCTGTCTGGAAAATGGCAAAATCCACGAATGGGTAAGAAAAAGATTAATACTACCTGCTCTGTAAAGTTAATTTGCTGGGAGCCAAACTTACACGTCTGTCATGGGCTAGACTGAGTCAGGACTGGGAGGTCCGGCCCAGGAGAGGCGTGGCAAGTTTGACAGACTCAGTCTAATTGGGCAGGAAGACAGAGCTAACCCATTCGTGGATTCTCCATCTATCATGCTGGAGAATCCCATGGATTAGTTGTAGATGTATAAAATCAATTAAATCTTGCAATCACTGGGTATGCTATCATCCCAGAAACCAGCTATGTATATCCATATTAATTAATATGTGAATTGTCAAAATTCAAATAATATATCATACAAAAATAGAAAAAGCAAAAAGTATTTCAGTAGGTGCTTGCTTGATGGTGCACTGTTTCTATAGCAAACTTTGTATGGCTATTAATTATTTCTCAGTTAATGCAGACAATATTCATGATTTAAAAGGATTAGCTATGTTAGAGAACAAAAGACAAATAAACAGTATGATTAAATGAGAATTAAAGCTGTCCTAATTTACACAAAAAAAATCATAAACAACTTCCTATAAGAAGTATGCCAGTATAAGGGAAGAATGAGAGCCAGTTTGATGTAGTCTTAGGTGTCAGGACACTGTGAATTCTAGTCCTGTATTAGGCACAAAGCCAATTGGGTAACCTTTGGTCAGTTACTTTCTCCCAACCTTAGGAAGGAGCAAGGAGGCAATGGCAAACTTTGCTGCTGAAAAACTTTTCCAAGAAAGCTGCAGGGCCTTGTCCAGACAGTTTCCCAAGACTTCGACATGACTGAATGGAAGAAAAATAATTAGGATGGAGTAAAGTAAATCCAAGACCATAGCATAAGGTGACGGAAAATAAACTATACTGCCAGGGTGAAAAAATACAGTCAGAAGGATTTAAAAGCATTGAGCTTTAGCTGCTTCCGTCTAGAGACCCAGAAACTCTATTAAACTTAGACACTGCTACTTCCTCTACAGAAGAAATAAGCCGTGTAGAAATTTTGTTTAATTGTGCCCTATATCTATTGTATCATTCAAATTTGACCCAATGTATTTTCTAAAAGTAGACATTAATGCAGTAGGCAGTGTTATATATTCCAGAAAGTAACTGGAACTGAACTGGAAGAAAAATGTAGACTAACCCTCCAACCCTGTATTTTATTAATTTATAATGCATAATGAAGTTTTTAAACATGAGAATCTGTTTAAAACAAATCATATGAACTGTCTAGACATATGACCAGAAAACCTGCTATGAGAAGATGAGAAAAGCTTATACTTTGTGTTATTTTGTGTTTATTTTATTAAATGTTGCTAGATATACCCAAAGGACAAAAGATCAATAAACTCCCTTTGGTTTCCTGATTGAAGACTTCCCATTATAAAATAAGCATAACTCAATTTCTCTCATCTATCATCTAACTAAATAAATATCACTGTATGTTTATATCACTGTCTCTTTTTATTTGATTTCTTGGGGCTCTTCATTTCACTCTCCTTTTTTCCCCCCTCTTCCCTTTATCTGCACGTTTCCACATTCAGCATGTTTTGGTAGAATAATAAAACAATGCAAAGAGATAACAAATGAAAATTATGAAAAACTAAGCAGTTCTTGCTTTTTTGAGGGAAGGGGATTCTCACTCCAAAAGTGGATGTCTGATTATTCAATTGTTTCTACTTTAAGAGAACTACTGTTGGATCAAACTGAAAGAACTATCATCCTTTAATAAGTCATGCTGAAAATGACTAAAATTGAATCTCTCCCCAAATTTATTGTATTCAGTTTCCGTATCATTAAAGTGGCAACATCCCATATCTACAGAGAAGTTATTCAAAACCTTCCAAGATTCTTTGCCAACCATCTTTTAGTTTCAATGAAACTATTCCAAGGCCACTTTTCTCTTCCTCCTAAATTCTTTGGGATTTTCATTCCTATGAAAATACAGTAGTGGCCAAAATTGTGGAAACCTTTTGGGAAAAATGTACAGTAGAAATGCCACCTTTGGTTAAGTTTCCACCAATTTCTCTTCTAATTTCTTTATAACTGTAGCCTTGTTCACTTAATAATACTATTTTTACATCGCTTTCTGGGCGACCAGTCAAGTCTTTGCACCATTACTTTAATTTTATTACGTTTTACAAGCTCACTAAATGAAAGAACACAAAAAACCCCAACCAACTTGATAGCGATCACATAACACACTGACAAATGTCCTCTCTCAGCTTCAATACATGACATCAATAACTGAATCCTACTGTGATCTGATTGGCTCATTGCCAAAACAAGATGACACCTGATTGGCTCTCTAAACACTCATGCTCATTGACTACAATCAGATGAAGGAAAGCTACCAGATATCAACCTAAGCAAGTTGTGCTTCCTTTTTCTGGTTATTTGGCTATAACTTTTCATACAATACAGTACAGATAATTGAACAAGCTTTGTTGCATTACATTCTTGATTAAATTATCTTTCCATTGATATATAATTTTATGGTACTACTCCAAAACAAAAGTGGTGTTATTAGCCATCAAACCTCAAAAACACACTTTTCCCCAAAAGGTTTCCACAATTTTGGCCACTACTGTAAAATTAAAATTGACAAAAATGACAAAACCCTTGAATCATGTTCCATTTTATTACGTCCATATGATACCATATGATACTGCACTGGTTACTGCTAGTTATCAATTCCACAGCATATGATTTGGTTATTTGAGCAGGACAGGTTTTGCACATCTTATAATATTGGGCAGAGCAGCTACATTTAGGGTTTTTTGATTAAACAACGCCATCTATCAGAACATCTGTACAGCTTCCCCACAGATGATGTTCAGAAAGTCACTGAAAACCAGGCTATTTTCCCAGTGGCAAGGTGGTTATTGAGCCGCTGTAGGATTCTTTGTTTCTTATTCATGGTTTGTTTTCTGGATGAATGGTATCCATGATTGTATTGTTTTTTTTTCCTTTTCAAATGTAAGCTGTCCAGAGTTATTGGAAATAGGATAGGTCTCTAAATAAATAAATAAATAAATACCTAAAATAAATAAATACCTAAACATTTTGGAAGATCTGCAGTAGAAAGTTTGGAAAGCTTTCTGATGTACTGCCCCACCCCCCAAAAAATACAGGTAGTTAACAACCCTAATTGGAAACTGAAATTTCTGTTGCTAAGTAAAGTGGTCATTTGATGAACTGCCATATTATACCACTTAGCAATGGCGGCAGCAGTTCCAGTTGCCATAGTTAGGCGAGGACCTGCTGCTTCTCCTGCACTGCCATGCTCACCTATGCTTCAACTCACCACACCTGCTCATCTCACCATCTCCTCCTTTTACGTGGCCCTAAACTTTACTACCATCTAAGTCTGCTGACTCCTCCTCCCTGACTGACCTTTGCTATCTTCTTCCAATTGCTGACAAGACGTACTCAGCTAAGGTACCTACTGGCCCTTCATGCAGCCTTAGGGAAGCCTTGTGCAGCCTTGCAAGATCAGCTAGGAGTGGCAGGAGCAGCCTCAACAGCGCAGGGGTGGCAGGGTACAGGGCAGCCAAAAGAGATGGAGAGGAAATAGGTGGCTGGGAGAAATGAAGCAGCACTGCTGTGGTAAGTGTGGGCAAGCTGCCAAGAACCATCATTTTTATCACATGCCCAGGTAATGGCAAAAGGGGACCAGTCGTAACTACTACTCGCTCAGCACTTCATAACCTTGAATGATTGTTGAATGGTCATTAAGTGAGAACTACCTTTTTAATGAAAAGAGTGGAAAACGATCATACATTTTAATTACTTGATACATCTGTACCAATATTCTACATTATCAGCTTGCATACCTCTCTCTGATTTAAATGCATATCTTGAAATTGTGTGTTGTTGATTAGATAATCACACTTTTTAATATCCTAAAGCACTCATCGATGATATGCTAAAATACTGGCAACTTCGAAATGTTCTCCAGTGACAAATATTTTTCCAACAAATAGAAACTCACCAATGATTTTGTCAATATATTTACTGAGATGCTTTGTGAAGAAATTATTAAGTTGGTCTAGATAATTTTAAAAATATTTTTAAAATAATATTCACAGTAATACAATAGGAAAAGATTAAACAATAATCTGTGATTATGGAAAAGTTCTCAGGTCAAAATGTTGAATATTTTCAGAAGAAAAATGAGCAAAATAAACTAAGATTTGAGGACAATAAAATGTTGAACTAAGCACTAAAGAAAGATATGTTCAAATACAATGTAGTATATATTTCATTTAAAAAATCCTAGAAAGTATAAAAAACCATTTATTTCATTTCTAAAGAGCCACTATATTTGATTCATAAACTGTTTAATTGAAGAGCTTTAACTTCAAGCCATTCAGGTTTAGCTGGAATAAAGCATGTTATATTCATGTACTTGTGATTCATCTACTTGCGATTTAATTGAAAGATTATGCAGGGAACAGAACCACTTTGTTAATGTGTAGTATTATTGGCTTTAATAAACCTGAGTAGAATTCTCTATTTTGACTTGTGATTTCAACACCCCCCATTTTCGTACTGATTAGAAGAAACAGGGTTTATACTATCTTTAATGCAAAGTCTATTTTTTTAATGCATCTTCCAATGATTTTTACATCCAACACTTATAACAATTATGTTATGTGAAGATAAATCACAATTGGCAGTAACTAGCATTAATAGTGAAATTGAAGTATAATAAGACAACAGGTCCTGGACCAAAGCCAAAATATAGTCCAAGATAATAGCTACTATTCATTACTAAAATCAACATAGTCACATATTCAATACTTGAACATTCAGTGGGAATTTAGACAGTGCTAGATAATTAACATCTTATAATACAATCCTTACTTACCTTGTTCAAGCAATATTTGTTGTTCTTCTTATAGAGATGCTGCAGACATTTCATGTTTTGTTTGTCTACAATCTTGCCAAAGAATTCATTGATGGTTTTGATAGAAACTGCACAGACAGCAGATTTAGGAGTCGGATTTGAAGAGTCTGGTTTACTTTGGGCAAAAGCACCAAATAAAATATCATCATTCATATCAAGGCCCATTTGCTGGGCTAAGGTTGCACCTGGCTTACCAATATATGCAGCCTGTAAAATATTAAATACCTCATTTGACCTCTTAGCTGACCTCTTCTTACGTTTTTCAGTGTAAATGCATTCGAGGGGCATTTCCACATATGAACGCAACTCAGAATCAAAAGAGCAAAACCGTATAATCCTTGTATGAAAAGCTTGGGAGTCAAGAGATTCTCTTTGAACAGTAAGGAAGTACACAAAATAGTCCTTTTCAAATGCATGAACATACTTGATGGGGTATGAATCCCTGAATTCTGGAAGAATGTCGATGTAAGAGTAAGCCGTGAGGAACTCAAATCCATCCAGAGTTTCTTTTAATCTTCGAACTGATATTGAATGAAGCAAATGGTCCTGCTGTGGTGAATTACTTACAGTATTGCCAACATAGAAGTATACAAATCTTTCTTTTTCTGCCACTAGAATTTTGGTTCCTAAGGGGCTTACAACACAGTCAGGACACTCATCTGATTCCTCATCCATCAGTTTGGAATACATGCAGTGTACTCTACTTCCAATGTCAGCAGGATTATCAGGATAAATGACATGGCGCTGACAGGTTCCTTTGGCTACACTACCACAACTGATAAGATGATGATCATAATATGTTTCAAAGAGTAGAGCCATGTTAATGTTATCTTTCCAAATATCAGATTGATTTCCTTTAGGTTTACATTCATCACATGGAACACAACTTGGATTCTCAAGAACAGGTCCAGTCTTGTACTCATAGACATTGTGAAGAGTTTCATTTAAGACATAGATTTTATTGACTGCACCTACATACAGGTGCTGTTTGTAGAGAATAATATTTTGTATTGGGGTTTCCGCAATGAAATATGGAAGTTGATATTGGATGCTCAAATTCATCTGTGGCTTTGAACCTGCTTCTTTACATTTGCCATTGCTCTTCTGTACCAAGGTAGACAGGAATAATATAATCTCAAAGGGAGAAGTAGCAAAAAGGTTCATAATTGCAGATTTATCCTGTCAAAAGATATTTTAAGAAAGATTTATTACCATATGACTAATCAACAAAACTATTAATCTAAGCTGTATTATTTATTCAAAGCATTTATATCATAAATTCAGCGTAAAAAGCTTCTAGAACAGCTTATATAATACAACATCAAATACTGCCCTCAGGCCTAAGAAGACTAAAATGACACAAGACTGAAAGAAAAGGATTTAGGGAAAGTAAAAGTAAAGAAGGTACCTTAGGTTCAAATAATTGTTTTATCATTTCTAAAATAGGCAATTATAATAGAAATGCTCTGCTCAGGAATCTTTATATATCACTTTTAGAAAAATATGGATTTCCCAAGATGTAGAATTAATAATACTAGGGCTAGGGCAAAACAACAACAACAACAATTCATTCTGAAACAATATTAACATTTGTTATTCCTGCTATAATTTTAAATATTTTATGAGAACACTGCTTATAAATATTAACTATTTTTGAAAATCATAATGAGTTAAAGCCAAAATCAAATATATAGGCTTGCCAGCAGTAGCAGTTAATAGGATATGCAAAACTTTCTAAAAAGTGCTTCATAATGTGCTTGAGGTCACATAAAGCATTTCCATTCAAATCATTAAAGCAGTACATAACTTACTTTATAGCCACATGTGGAGCCAGCTAGAAGCAGCTTATGAAAGCAACCATGCAAATCTGAGAAAAGGCATGACTGGTTTAATTCTTAAAAAAAGAGAGGTTTTGTACATGTTCCCAATAAATTGTAATGTACCTCTTTGAAAAGATTTATAAAACAGAACATGAAATCTCTTGTTTTACTTAGCATTATGTTATATAACTAGGACACTATCGTTCTCAGAAGGCCAACATTTCTTGTTTCAGATTTAAACTTTTTAGGAAAGAAGCCAAGAATCTTAACTGAAATATTATCAAATTAATAGGAAAACATGTCAATTATTTGCTAATCTACTTCCAATAGTCACAGGGAATTGACAGCCCTCTTGTTTTATCTCAAGAAAATGGAATTCAGAACTCACAAAATAGTATTCTCATAAATGATTTCCATTTCATCTTTAAACAAACCAGTGTTAATAATACAATTAGCATTTACTTTATGAATATATAAGCATCTAGTTAATATATAATTGCTTTAATTTAAAAAGTTTATTCATTATACACTTCCTTAACAGCACTATAACAATATAAATTAACACATTTAATAACATAGAATATATTAATCACTAAATATTGACAGACACTCTTTTTTATATATTGTATTGTATATTGTATTGATTTGATTCTAATCCTAGGACATTTTAAGTACATTCAGGAATATTGATATTACCTTCCCTGAGTAATGTGTTTTTTACATGTTTTGTTTATTTTCTCAAGATTAGTTCATTTTTTAAAATGCTTACAGCAATAAGTCCTTGCGTTGCATAAGCCTTTAACTATACAGACAGGCAGGAAACACATTTGAACCGTCTAACAGGCTGATGAGTCTAATCTAGCACATTTCTTCCTTTTTATTCATTTTGATGTGGTTTTCAAAGTCAAAAGTCTTGTGAGTAGGGTGATATTTTAAACTTGTGACATGAATAATAAATGAATTGTGGTTGAAGCAGTGGGGTTTTCATCAGTTTTCAACATTATACTATAAGTTAAACCAAAACATTGTTCTACTGATACTAAGGCATAGTTGCTAATCTAAATTTAGTTTCTTTAGAAGGAAACAATTATGCCATCTAAAAGGAACATGACAACCATATGCTGTTTATAGGCTATGCTGTGCAATGTATTATTTAGTTATAGATAAATAGAATTGTTTCTGGTATAGAAAGATGAATAGCATTGTTACCAATCATTCACAAAAACAAATTTAAAAGCATCTTTGATATCTAGAAATATGAAACCAAGCTTCAACAAATTTATTTCTAAAGTAATATTCTTTTTATTATGCTTTATTTTGCTTAAAGATACAGTAGCTTGCATATAAACAGTATGTTTTCCAGAAAGGTATCTATTTATCTTTCAATTCAACTAAACTTTTACTAGAATTTCCTTTTCTCTGTTACTAGCTATTTTGAAAAATTTCTGCAAAGAGCAGTAATGGGAGAGTTTCACTTTCAAATCGCATAGATATTTATTTGGATCCAGATAGTTTTTAAAATGAATATGTATTTTTGAATTTGATAAACTGGGAGAAAATAGGAAAAAATATTTGATTTACTGAAGCTCTTATGTCCTCTGCATAATTCATATCATTAAATATTGAATTCCCTTTCACTGTGGCATACCCTATTAATTTGTATAGATAAGAGGATTGGCAAGAACAGTATTTGCTTGGCTCTTATTTCTTTACAATTTCTCAAATCAGGATAATTTTATAGGGGGGAAAAACAAGAGGCAAAAAACTTTCTATATTAAGTATGTATCATTTCAGGATGGAAAGGAATTCCAAAGGTTCTTCTAAAGACATTTTACTTGAATGTTTGATCCAGGCCTCTTATTACAAAGTATCATCACTAGGCAAATTGCTGGTGATGGAGTGTTCTGGAAACCTCAAAAGCCTGCATTTATTTTATAATTTTATTTTGCCTAACAAAGCTATTGATCAAATGGGGAACTTGAAATCAAGTGTTAGTCATGTGGTTGCAAACATATAATTCGTCCTAAATAGACCCTCCTATATACAGATAGTCCTTGACTTACAACAGTTTGTTTAGTGACCATTTGAAGTTACAATGAAGTGACTTATGAACATTTTTCCCATTTATGACTGCTGCAGCATCCCCACGGTCAAGGGAATAAAATTTGGATGCTTGACAACTGACTCATACTCATGATGGTTGAGAGTCCCAGGGTCATGTGATCCCCTTTTGCGACCTTCTGACAAGTAAAGTCAATGGGGAAACCAGATTCACTTAACAAGTGTATTACTAATTTAACAACTGCAGTGATTCACTTAACAAATGTGGCAAGAAAAGTCATAAAATGGAGCAAAACTCACTTAACAAATTTCTCACTTAACAACATAAATTTTGGACTCAATTGTGGTCGTAAGGTTCAGACCTTGAGGACTACCTGAACTTAAAAAGAAAATAAATGTAGTATCATATTCTAAATAATCCACACTATTTTCTGACAGTTTTCAAACAACCCATTCTTCAGATTTCTTTACTTCGTATACCATTTTAGGCTACATCATCTAAGAAATAATAAAGAACAGAGTTACAGTTCGGACACAGAGTACGTAAGTTTAAATCATGCTATTGTCAAGCTATGAATTCTACTGCCTTTAGGACCGCAGCGTGCTCTAACTTGCCAACAGAGGGGGGAGGAAGGGAAGAGAGCTTTGAATCCACAGGTGTTCTTTATCAGCAGACCCAAAGCTGCTGAAGAATTGTGTTGGCGAAACTGAAGTCTGTTCTCATAACAATTACTAGAAGATGTATTAGACAATGTGACCTGTGCTGCCAGAGAGGGGTGAGAAAAGTTTCATTCTTTTAATTAACTGCTTCCCGCCGTTTCCTTAGAGCTAGCTTCCCTTTGACCCCACCGGTTTGATTCTGCTCAATAAAAATAATCATTAGAAGTTTGCAGTGGCTCTGATGTTTTGCTTGGTTGGGCTTTTCAGCCGGGGTTTGACAGCTATCACCACACAGAACTTCAGAAAAGTCAATTTAAATACTTGAAAAGGTACAGACTATAGGTAATTCTCGACTAACGACCACAACTGGTACCAGAATTTTGGTTGCTAAGCAAGGCAGTTGTTCAGTAAGTCATGGCTGATTTTACTTTTGCCATGGCTGTTAAGCAAATCACTGCAGTTCTTAAACGAATGATGTGGTTAAGCAAATCCAGCTTCCCCCATTGACTTTGTTTGTCATAAGACAGGAAGATCAGAAATGGTGATCATGTGACCCAGGGATGCTGCAATTGTTGCAAATACATGCCAGTTGCCAAGTACCTGCAATTTGATCAAGTGATCATGGGGTTGTTGCAATGCTTCTAAGTGGGAAAACCAGTCATAGATCACTTTTTTTCAGTACTGTTGTAACTTTGAACAGTCACTAAACGAATGCTTATAACTCAAGGACTACCTGTACTTGGGACTAACATTTAGTAAGTGCAAGGACCAGTTATAACTTTTTTTTCAGTGCCACTGTAACTTTGAACAGTCACTAAGTGAATGATTGTAAATTGAGGACTATCTGTATAGTACTGAGCTAGATGGAATAATAGTGAAACTCAAACATTCTTAGATCCAGAAAAATGGAAAGGAAGGAATGGTAGTTGACTTCACTATTCTTGGATGTTGGCAGCTTTCAATAAACTGGCTGTCCATGAAATCCAAAGGTTCTTCCTTTCTTTTGATATACTTTGTATTCACAATAATGGCTTCTGCAATAGCACCCCAAAAATGTTCTGGTCCAGTCTCACATTTGCCTTTTTCAAGGGATGACTCTTTCTAGGCTTGGAATGGGTGCTGGCACTGAACCTGTAAGTCCATTCCAAGCAGCCCGATCTCTTTCTCTCATCATAGCACCTTAGAATGAAAGGTCTGAACTGAACCAGCCCCAGGGCCCACCACAACACTACTGAGGAAAAAGCCCAGAAAGAGAAGAAAAAGAAAAGATGCCACTAGCAAAAGCATTTCAGTTTTGCTTGAATATCTTGGATAGCACTGAGGAATGTATTAGGCTGTGGCAGGATCTACTACTGGAGGGGGGGGGAGGGGAGGAGAGGAGGAGCCAACAGTGCAAAGCAGAGCAAGAACCCCATCAAGCACAGTCTGACATATGCATTCATGGAAGGATTGAAACAAATTATTGTTCTGTAGCTACAACATTTGAGAATCCCTTCTCAAACTCTTCATATCATGAATTCATATATTTATACAATTCCTATTTTACAGGCTTAGTGGAATTTGCACAGAGGAAATTTTGTAAATTCAATACTGCTGGATTATCATACATCAAAGCTCATGTACTGTTGGCCCAATACAGCCTATAAAATATAAAGCCAAGAATAACAGGACTAGGTAGTCATCACTGAGACATTTTGTAGCAGTTTTACTAGAAGCCCAACTATCAACACAACATAACTATTGCGATGTTTGGAATCTAACCATTTTACTAGTCTAGTCAATTTCTTCTAACATGGCCATCTTTGTATATATCCATCACTAACTAAAATATTTTTTATCAGTCTTTGGAAAGTACTTGAAAATCTTCAGTAGCACAATATTTGACCCTTCAATTTACAAAAGCATTTGAGATAATCTCAATATGAATAGTTTTCTTTAAATTCATGGGATGAAGCATATTTCCATTTGATTTTTAACTTAACGAGCTAAAAAATACCAGTGTTGTTTGTGTAGAAACTTTTCCAGTTTGGATGCAATATAAAAGTTACTATATTGAACTCAAACAGAATGACAGAATTTGTGGGTAGACAACAAAAAGACCACTAAAATAATGTAATAGCCAGCAAATCTGTTCTAGGGAGCATGATGTCAGAACATTCATCCTCAACTATAAATGGGTTCTGGCTAGCCTCCACAAGCATAGTCAGCATGTTGGAGGTGCAAAAAATAAGTAATGCAATTGGTGTTAGAACGTAACTGATACTTATGTGACCTAATATTCCTTACTGTAAGTGTAAGGTTAGTTTTCTCATTTTATCAGTTAGCATTATTTCCTGCTGACCAACCATTTTATGCATCTCATAATTCAATTCCTTTTAAAAAGATATATTAAAGGAATATTTTAAAAGTATTCAGATTACCGTAAGTTTTAAATATAAAATAACTACCATTCTGTGAAAATTAGAGATTAGATTGAAATCCTGCATGGAATTTCATAGAAATGAAACTTTGCCACATATTTATCTTTCTCTTTTAGAATTACAAAGTTAAGAATTGTGTCTAAAATGATACAGAAAAAGTGTGCTTCTCCAGTAAATCTTGCTAAATCTTATCTTGGAAAATATGCTTCCCTAATTACCCAACAGATACATATTTCCAGAAACCAGAACTGTGTTTTATAGTCAGGCTATAAATTAAAAGAAAAATATTGCTTTTTGTGCCATTAATAAATCACATCTATTAATGCAACCTGAATGGAACTAACAAAAAGTCATAGGCTTTTTCAGAAAACCTAGCTTTTGTTTTCCTGAAATATGAAACATGAAATATCTTTAGTATATTTACTGAAGTCTAAAAGTGAAGAGAAAAACAAAAACCAAGTTAGTACATATTTTAATGTTTAGGAAGTATTTACATGCAGGTCCCATTAATCAATTTACAATGCTATTCTACTTATAGCAGCTTTCCATAAACCAAAGTGTAAATTATTTAACCAGGTCAAAATCAATTATTGTAGTATGCTTTTAAACACATGCATACAAAAGTAGTAATTTATCTTCTATTTTGAAGAAAATATATTGTTCTTTTACTCGTTTTATTTTAACATAGTAAATAAACTGTAGAGTAAGTAGATAATATTTTTCCTTTGCTACCTACTGCATTACTTTAAATCCCTAAGAATAAAGCGAGCTTTTCAGCCTGTGCCAGACTAGATTTATTTCATTCCTTATGATAGTAATAGTGCTGGACTAAAATGGCACAATAGGTCTTTATTATTAGTAATTTAATAAGCCTTCAAGAATTTTCACTGATGTTCTATGGGAAAAAAGCAGAACAATAACACTATTTTGTTTCAAAGACTGAGAAGGAAGAATACTAGCCAACCTTTGCTGAAGAGGTACAGAAATAGTATGAGTAAAGGTTGAAGGTTTAAGATCATAATAAGGAAGTTAAATATTCTGAAAATATTGAAAGGAGGCCTAGAAAAAGAAATTCACTCAAGAATGAAGAACAGGGAAAAGAAAACCAGACATTAGAATGTGTATCATTATATTGGTTTGAGCTGAGTTGGGCTTTATGAAATCTTCACTAAAGCTTTTATTCTTTGTCCTCCCCCACGTACAAAAAGACACAGATCACATAGCAATATTTAGCACCAAAAGCAAAAATAGACACTATATACGGAAAGAAATATTTAGATTCACATTTTATTGTGTGAATATATTTAATGTTTGCTGAGGGTGGGGGAAAGAGGACAAATGACAATATATGAACCATGATGTCATCACAATAACGATGCAACTTAAATCAGGTATGACATAACTATGAGTTTGTCAGTGATTAAGTTATGATGCATAATTATTGTCATGTTGACGTCATTGTGATTTGTAATAGGTGCCAATGCATAAATCTCATTTGATTTTGTTCTTTCTGAATAATAAGTGAAGTAATACAACAGAAACATGTATACATTAACGCAACAAAATAAATTCACCCAAGGTAGTATTCATATAATGTGACAGAAATTCTTGTAAAATAAGTCAATGAAACAAAAGTAAAGATTTGATTAGACTTTTTAATTAATACTTATTTTGATGCAGGCACACTGTTTTGCCTTCCACTGTCATCTTCAATTATGGATTCACTCTGCCTAAAACTCACATCATTTGTATCTCTCTCTGTCCCTGTCCCTGTCTCTCTCTCAAAATCATAAAATGATTAAAGTCCACTCACGTTTCTAAACATATTGTATGGAATTGTTTCATATTTAGAATGCAAGTTTGCTTTACAAAATTGGCATTGTTTTCATTTCACCCACTTAAGATTAGTGAGATACAGGATCACTTTCATATAATTTAAAACTGAAGAACTGTAAAACAAGCAAAGTTGGAACAGCTACCACAGAGGAAACCTATTTCACCTATTTTAAGAAGGAATAATTTAGCAGTATTTTCTTCTTTTGCAGACTTATCTAAAAAGAACTAATAAATATGTTTCCCCCTCCATCTTGTGACTCTTTAAAGGCAGAATCCTCCCTCTTCCTGACATTCAACTGTTTCTCTTCTGCTCCATTTAACAGTGAACCAAAACATTTTGTAATCTGAAATAAAGCCCCTTCTGTTGTAGACAGCTCAATTAAACCTTCAGTTTATCATGCTATCTCCTTTCTCTGGTTGTAGTTCCGTAAGTGGACTATATACTTAGATTTCCATGATCCAGCAGGTTCTATTCATATATCAGAACTTAACAGACATACAGTAGCTTTCTCTTTTTAATTACAACACAAAAAACATAACTTTCTAGTCACAAAACATGGATGAAATTATGCAGATGTGCACATGTTGTAACATAGACAAAGATGGAGAAAATCAGAGCTACATCTATTGAGACAAAACCATACCAGGAGAAATAGAAACTCCATTGGTATTTTTATTAATGTATTTATTCATTAAATTTTTACATTGCCTATGTTACCTGCATGACTCAGATACATTGCATTAGGTGCATGGCAAAGTTACCCCTACAGCGAACATGTACACTGTATTCCAATTACAAAATGTTTTCAGGGTTTCATGAAATTACTTCCAGGAATATTTCAAACTCTTTTAAAAAATAATTAATTATCTAGGAAAGAGTCCTTAATTTTAGAATTTCTCCCATTTCCTCTTTTGTAAAGCTAAAAATATCTTAAAAGTCATCTGTGTTTGTTTTAACACTATTTTCAGAAAATAAACAAAATCTAATATTTTACTGAATACTTTCCTTCATTGCAGATTTTGATGTTTAATATACTTCATACTTGCATTTGAAGTATGCATTCACTCTAAAATTATAGATATTAAAATACAAGGTTGTTATAAGTATGTGAAAGAAGAACTTCTCAATGCATGGAAGTGCAAAACAGCATTTTTCTTCAAAATTCTAAAGAAGCCAGATCTTCTGCAAAGTTGCACAGCTGCTTTCCTAGGAAGAAAGCAAAAGATGCAGAGTTTTAATGATTCTAAGAAAAAGGCTTCACTTGCTTTGCCATGCACTGTGAAGTGTTTCAAGAGCTACCTGATAGCAATTAATTTTCTACAGACATGATTTACAGTTGCAATGTATTATATTTTATCATCTTTTTTTTAAGTGGAGGTTTATACACATTGAAGACAGAATTAAGTCACATTCCTTTCATGAAGGACAGGCATCTGCATGTTTGCTAAAGATTTAATAACCTCTACATCAGGTGAGGTAGGGAAGAAACATTTTCTGTTATTTGTTATCAGATACTAACAGAATTCTTGTTAATCTATTGTTAGGACAGGTTACAAGGCAAAGAGATTCCAATACATAGAGGAAAGTGAATTTTCTCTTGATAATTAGCAAAATAATATACGGTGCATTCAGAAAATATTCAGACCCCCTTCACTTTTGCCAATTTTATTATGCTGCAGCCTGATTCTACAATTGTTGAAATTCTTTTTTTTCTTATTGATCTACACCACGGGTATCAAACTTGCTGTGTCACGTGACATGTCGTGACGTATTGTGACCTTTTTTGCACTGCCGGAGCTGGGGTAGGCGTGGCCTCCTTATGATGCAACAAGCCCGCAGGCCAGCAGTTTGACACCCCTGATCTACACTCAGACCCTTTGCAACAACACTTGAAATTTAGCTCAGGTGCCTCCCATTTCTCTTAATCGTTGCTGACATATTTCTACACCCTGATTGGAGTTCACCTGTGGTAAATTAAATTGATTGGACATGATTTGGAAAGGCGCACACCTCTTTATCAAAGACCTCACAACTGACAATGCATACTGTAGCAGAGCAAAAGCCACAAGGTCAAAGGAACTGCCTGCAGAGCTCAAAGACAGATTATTGCAAGGAACAAATCTGGGGAACGCTACATTAAAAGAATTGAACTTGTTGTTAATTATGGCTTAGGTCTGGACTAACTTTGGGGTCATGTGTTTCCAAAAGAACTCCTTGACCATATGCCCTACATGCTGCTGAAGAGTCTAATCAGATTTCTCATTCTAAATAAAAAATCCTCACTTGAAGACACCTGTCTGATCTTGATGAACATAATTCACCGGGACCTGACGGATTACATCCCAGAGTTCTGAAGGAGCTGGCAGATGTTATCTCAGAACCACTGTACCATATCTTTCAAAAATCCTGGTGCACTGGAGTACTACCAGAGGATGGGAAAAGAGCTGATGTGATTCCCATCTTCAAAAAAGAAAAAAAACCCAGGAAACTACAGACCAATCAGCCTAACATCAATACCTGGGAAGATACTGGAAAAGATAATCAAAAAACAGATCTGCGAACATCTAGAAACAAATAAAGTTATAACTAGAAGCCAGAATGAGCTTGTTAAAAACAGATCATGCCAAACCAATCTTATTTCATTCTTTGACCAAGTAACTAAATTAGTAGACCAGCGAAATGCTGTGGACATAGTATACTTAGATTTCAGTAAGGCATTCAACAAAGTACACCACAACATACTTCTTGGAAAGCTAGAAAAAAGTGGGATAGACAGCATCACCATCAGATGGATTTGTAACTGATTGACAAACTATACTCAATGAGTAATCCTTAATGGTAGTACGCCTACATGGAAGGAAAGAAGCAGCGGTGTACCACAAGGTTCTGTCCTAGGCCCAGTACTCTTCAACATCTTCATAAACAACTTACATGAGGGAATAGAAGGGAAACTTATCAAATTTGCAGATGATACTAAGATGGCAGGAATAGCCAACTCCCTAGATCAGTGATGGCGAACCTTTTAGAGACTGAGTGCTTAAATTGCAACCCAAAACCCACTTATGCATCGTCGAGTGCCGAGTGGGTGTGGCCCACTGGGTGGGCGTGGCCAATTGGGTGGGCGTGGCTGCGGTGGTAACGGCAGACTGGGTGGGACTAAAAAGTTCAATCAATCAATTTTAACTTTGCAAGATCTTTTTTTTCCCGCGAGAAGTTGAAATTCATTGATTGAACTTTTTTTTTTTTTGCACACGGTGGCTGAGGCCTAAAGCGAAAAGGTTTTATAAAACCCAGCTGAAGGCCTAGGACTGGGGCGATGGCGCGCATGCCCACAGAGAGGGCTCTGAGTGCCGCCTCTGGCACCCATGCCATAGGTTCGCCACCACTGCCCTAGATGATAGGCTCAAGATCCAGATGGATCTTGACAGACTTGAACACTGGGCCCTATTTAACAAAATGAAATTCAATGTAGAGAAAGGTAAAGTCTTTCACTTAGGCAAGAAAAACCAAAAGTACACATATAGATTGGGTGAAACCATGCTTAATAGCAGTAACTGTGAGAGGAATCTTGGAGTCTTAGTGGACAATCAATTAAACAGGAGTCAACAGTGTGCGGCAGCAGCCAAAACAGCCAATGCTGTTAAGTTGCATTAACAGGGGGATTCACTCAAGATCACGTGTGGTACTAATACTACTCTATAAAGCCTTAGTAAGACCACACCTAGAATACTGCAACCAATTTTGGTCACCACACTATAAAAAAGATGTTGAGACTTTAGAAAAAGTGCAGAGAAGAGCAACAAAGATGATTAGGGGACTGGAGGCTAAAACATATGAAGAACGGTTACAGGAACTGGGCATGGCTAGTCTAGTGAAGAGAAGGACCAGGGGAGACATGATAGCAGTGTTCCAATATTTGAGGGGCTGTCACAGAGAGTAAAGGCTCAACATATTTTCTAAAGCACCTGAAGGCCAGACAAAGAATAATGGATGGAAACTGATCAAGGAGATATTCAACCTGGAAATAAGGAGATTTTTTCTGATAGTGAGAACAATCAATCAATGGAACAACTTGCCTTCAGAAGTTGTGGGAGTTTCGTCATTGGAAGCTTTCAAGAAGAGACTGGACTGCCATCTGTCAGAAATGATGTAGGGTCTCATGCTTGGGTGAGGGGTTAGACAAGATGACTTACAAGGTCCCTTCCAATTCTGTTATTATGTTATGTTATGAAGAAATGGCTAAATTAACTTATTTGATTAGAGAAAAGACAATACATCCATGTATGGTTGACTGCAAACTCCTTATAGACTTTTGGCATGAAGCGGAAAAAAATGCACTTGTGGTTTTGATGACTGGAGGAAAACTAAATAATTAAAAAAAAATTGTTAGGAATTTTTTTTTAAAAAAATATCAGAGTAAGAGAATTTCGTAATCCTATTTGTATTTGTTGCAAAAGAAATCAGAAGCTTCTATTTTTATCGTTTCTTTCTTCACTTGATTTTTTTTCTTTCTCTTTAGTCTTTATTTTGCATTAGTTTGCATTAGTTTTTATTGTCTCTTTAAAAATTTGTTTAAATGTATGTATTAAGTGTATGTATTAAATGTTTAAATGTATGTATTAAAAAGGAATCATTGTATTCAGAGCTTCCACACACAAAAAACATTTACACATAATATATATCCATTCATTTAAACACATTTAATATCCCTTCCAAAAATATTTTTCTTAAGATTTGAATTCAATTATTGAATAATTTCTGATTTTTTAAAAAATCATCTTGTATTACATGCTCAGGTTACATGAGTACGTTCAGTAAATGTTTTCAAACCATTAGGAATACTTATGAGTCAATGCTTTTTTACAGTTTTGAATATCCACATTATTGTGGATTATTCAGTTAAAATATTTGATTTTAGCTTTTTAATTCAAACAGGATACACCTGCATACCTGGAGGCATTTACAAAAAAAATGGATTTAAAGCAATTCAAGGCCAAGACATGTTTGGGCAAATACTGCTATTTTGTAATCATAGTACTATTAATTCCAATCAATGGCATTAAGGCTCCTTTATATATGACATTTGTTATATACCATCATCCATGAATACAGCAGAAAAGATGATTATCATCATAAGCACAAAGATCAGGCAGCTCTTTTATAAATTGGTTGCCTACCTAATTCAGGGGTCCCCAACCCCCGGTCCGTGGACCAGTACCGGGCCGCGGCATGCCAGCAACCGAGCCGCACAAACAAGCAAAGCCCCATCCCTGGTACCCAAAAGATTGGGGACCTCTGGCCTAGTTCATATATGTTTTGACATCATAAACTCACAAACTGCACATCAAGTTCACCGTGTATTTATCTCTCACTCAACAGAAAAAAAGTGCCTTTCGGCTTTATGTACAAAAAGGGGAAAATGCTGAGAAATATCTGCAATGTTCAAAGCTATTAGTCTTACATCTGTTTTACCAAAATAGATCCTAATCACATCATTTTCTCCAGGTACATATTGATGATCTCTTGGCAGGAATCCTAGAAAGTCATATCCAACTAGTGTCAATGATTCAGGTCTGGCTGAAAAGAGAGCAATTTGCCAGAGTAATGGTACTTCTTATAAACAAGTCGGGAAATTTGTACATTTTGGAATGCTTGGTACAATTTAGGCATTTTCTTGAAAGCAGATTTTTTTAAGTTTAAAATTTTCAAATAAAGAACATGTAAATAATTTAGATATTTCCTAATTTCCATTTTGTTGTACTACAAGATAGAAAGTATCATGTTATTTTGGAGATGACATCAACCAATTCTGCATGGTTATTTTAATTCTTAATAAAATGTTGATGATCTTACTTTTTTTTTTAAAAGAGATTTTGTGATGACAATCAAAAAGTAACTACCTGAACCCAAGAGTCAAAGAAGGGACAGGATGGTCTTAGAGATGGTCTTGGGAAAACCATAGCAGAGGGCACAGAAAAGATTAAACAAGAGGAGCAGTAGTTGAATTGAGGACCAACCAGAATTTAGATCAAAATAACCTGCATCTTTTCTCTATACATAACATACAAAATATCCCAGCTCCCAAACATTGCAATGAGAGCTTTTCCAGATTATCAGCTTTCCCCAGTCTTCACAATATTGTACATTAATAAAGCAAAATACTTTCCAAGAAAAGCAAATAGCAGCTCATAGCTATGATAAGCATGTCCTTATTTCTGTCAATGTAAATCTTACTGATATGATCATCCAATCAGTACTTTTGCTCACAATAGCTACTAGCATTATTTAGCAAAGGCCCTGAGCTTTGGATTTTCCCCCAGTGATGATTAGTGTGGTTAGCAAAAAGAGAAAAAGTATCTCTGAAAAATCAGACAAATGCTCCTGGAAATTGCAGCTGCATTTTGATGATTTAGCAGCAAGCATCAATGGAGAATCCCTATAATAATAGTGATGGTTTCTTTTAAATGCTACCTGGATGTTTGTGTGTAAGGCAAACATGATACTAAACCAGCAGTGGATGAAGAATAAAGGTAAGTTCACTTCTAAACTTAAAGACCCAAATAGTAAAAGCTTGATAGTTTCACAGAGAAATGAAATGACTGAAGAGCACATTTAGAGGGAAGGGATGTTGAACACAAAAGAAATTCACAGCAAAAAGTTAAAAATGTAAGTCCCAATTTATATTTTCAAAACTCTTCCCTTTTCCTAGAAAAGGGCAGGTCTCCAATCATATGGTCCTGACTGCAATTTTGCTTTGATTTTTTTTACTCTGCTCCAGATGACAAATTGGAATTCTTTTCAAACAGGACGCCATGACTAGGTGCTTAAATGGTGTATTAATAATTCCAGTGATTTGACAGATTATAAAGCTAAAACAGCTTTTGTCATTAAGCTTGTAAGGTTTTTCAAGCTAAGGTGGTCCCTCAGCTCCTTTATGGCTCGCAAATATGTTCACTAACAAAGCTTAATGTTATAGAAATTATTCAAAATAAGTTTATTAGAGCCATACTGATGGTACCTAAAAGTATCAAAAATGCCATCCTACGGGTAGAAATAGGTATGGTTTCATTAGAAGCTAGAGCATGGTTCCTTCTTCTTACCATTTGGCTAAAGTTAACTTTGATGCCTGTGGGTTTAGCCCCATTAGTATTTATAGACCATTTTAAATCATCGTGGGGGGAAAAAGCCCTAGATAAAATTAAATCGCTGGGCTTTTCTATGGAAAGTCTGTGTTCGTTAGGATTTGATAATGCTAGAACTGCCTTGAAACAACAAATCTGGGATATTAACCTTCAAACAAACCTAAGTAAGGTGGCACATTCCAACATTTGTCACTTGCTTCCAGAAGGATTCTTCCCAGCTTCTTATCTATTTTCCATTACAATTTTGAAATTTCGTAAAGCTTTCACCTTAGCCAGGCTGGATGCATTGCCCTCGGCAGTCCTTTTTGGACGGTTTAAGGGCATTCCTATGCACCTTCGGTTGTGTCCATGTGGCGATGGCTCTATAGAAACTCTAAGCCATATGCTGCTTCATTGTTCTCTATATAATGACTCTAGACAGATTCTTATACATCCGATATTGAAGAAATTTCCAGGCAGGGGATATGAATTTTATTTGAAGTTGCTACTTTCGGATAAGGATCCAAAAATATCAATTCAGGTTGCCCAATTTTGTGCCACCATTTGCACAATACGTTGCACCACTATTAAGGGGTTTTTACTTTGAGAATTTTGGATTATATTGATTGTTTGGTGGTTTTATATCTTGTAAATATGGAAGTAAGATTGTTACTGTTGTTATATATTTTGATTGTGTCTGGCCTTATGGCTGTAATAAACAGATTGATTAAATAATATATGAGGGGTGTGTGACATTAACACCCAAAAAATTGAGAACTGTCACTTTCTGATTCCAGAAGAAGACTGGATGATTAAAGGCACCCAGTTCTCAAATTGCTTTAAAAATGCTGCATTAGCCAGCACCTTCTGAAAAATACTGTGAATTTTACTTTTACAAGTAGTGGTACTGTAGAACTGGATGAAATGAAGATGGTTTTGGAATGGAACAGACCACCTCAATTCCTACCTATTCAAATACAGTGGAACAGAAAATATATTAAGTTTTGAGGCTCAGAAAAAGTAATAAAGATGGTATTCATTCTTCTATTACCTCTTGCCCAATATAATTAAAAACCTAGGTAATCAATAAGAAAACTCATCTTTTATATTCTATTATGAGAGCCGGTTTGGTATTCAGATAGTCCTCAACTTGCAACCATTCAAAGTTATGACAGACTGAAAAAAAGGTACTTACAGCTTAGACTCAGTTCCGCATTTTGGGGTCTGGCAACCAGCCTGCAATTAAGGCTATCTGTCCCTGGGTCATGTGACCCTGATTTATATATATATATATTTGCTAGAAATTCGTGTTTATTTTTAATTTTCAACAAAAATGCCTATTGCGGACAATGGGACCAAGTGTTCACTTTACAACTGCTTTGTTCGTTTAATGATTGCTGCAGAAAAGGTTGTAAAATCAGGTACAGTCACATGATGACCCGCTTAATGACCAGCATGGCCTATGACCATGATTCTGGGCTCAATCATGGTCATAAGTAGAGTATCACCAATAGTATTAAAGCTTGAAACTAAGTTAGAAATTGGGATACTATGAGTTCTAGTCCTGCCTTAGGAATGAAGACAGATGGGTGACCTTGTGCCAATCACTCTTTCTCGGCCCTAGGAAAGAAGGACATGACAAAACCACTTCTGACAATTTTGGCAAAAAAACTGTAGGGGCTAGTCCAGGCACTCTCCAAGAGTCAAAACTGACTCTGTGGCACACATACACACATATTTTGCTCTGCAGCCAAAGTCTAAACACATGTATACACATATTCTAATCTGTTTTCTGAGGTTTTCACGGGTGTTTGTATGTAGGTCTTTGGTAATTCAGGTTTTCTCCCGCGTAAAATTGGAAGTGTCTTGGCGACGTTTCGACGAAGTCTCATTCGTCATCTTCAGGCTGGTGTCTTCGGCCTCGTGCTTCTAGGAGCACGAGGCCGAAGACACCAGCCTGAAGATGACGAATGAGACTTTGTCGAAACGTCGCCAAGACACTTCAAATTTTACGCGGGATAAAACCCGAATTACCAAAGACCTACATATTCTAATCTATATACATGTATATATTTGCAATAGTGGCGAATATCTGTAGCTCAGGTGATGGAAGTTCATTCTCCAAGATTGTGGGTTGGTTTACAAATGTTTTGTTACCAGGTTAGGTAACATCTTCAGCAGAGTTTATGGGATGTCAGTGTCAGTGTTCTTCTGTTTATGAAGGCTTTGTGTGGTCAGTAGGTCTTGTAATAGTAAGGTCCCATCAGGTCAGGGTCTCATCAGGTCAGGGTCTTGTGATGGGTGTTGTGGTGGGTCAGGTGCGAGTTACCAGTGAGTCTTGTGATGGGAAGGTTACATCAGGTGAAGGTCATTGGGAGGTGAAGTGCTGATGGGGGGGCTTGTGTGGGTTGGTTGAGGGTTGGTGCTGTCTCTGGTTGGCTGTGTGGTTGATTTGGATTCTGAGGGATTCATAGGCTGGTTGTAGATCAATGTGTCTGTTGATGGAATTGCTTGTGGAGTACCAGGCTTCGATGAACTCGCGAGTGTGGCAGGTGATAGTGTGGCCAATGATTTTTGTGTTACTCCAATTGAACTGGTGCTGTTTGGTGTCAGTGTGGGTAGAGATTAAAGATTTGGGATCATGGCATTTGACTGCCAGCCAGTGTACATGGAGCCTGGTTTTTAATTGATGTGATGTTTGTCTCACATAGAATTGGTTGCAATTGTTTCAGTTGATTTTGTAAATTACATTGTTTTGTTCATCCTTCTGTATCTTGTCTTTGATTCTGGATAATTCCTGGCAAAGTGTAGCTGTGGATTTGTTGGCTATTGCTATTCCTAGAGGTTGGAGATGCCAAACAGCACCAGTTCAATTAGAGCAACACAAAAATCATTGGCCAAGCTACCACCTGCCCTGCTTGTGAGTTCATCGAAGCCTGGCATTCCACAAGCAATTCCATCGACAGACACATTGACCTATAACCAGCCTGCAAATCCCTGAGAATCTAAATTAACCGCACAGCCAACCAGAGACAGCACCGACCCTCAACCAACCTACACAAGCTCCAACCAAAGCTTCACCTCCCAATGACTCTCAACTGATGTAACCTCCCCATCACAAGATTCTCACTGGTGACTCACACACAAGACCCTCACCTGACCCATCACAAGACCCTGATTTGATGAGATCCTGACCTGATGTGACCTCACCATCACAAGACCTACTGACCACACGAAGCCCTCATAAACAGAAGAACACTGACACTGACATCCCCTAAACTCCACTGAAGATGTTATCTAGCCTGGTAATGAAACGTTCGGAAACCAACCCACAAGCTTGGAGAACGAACCTTCACCCTCACAAGCATATATTTTATACACATAGAAAAGTCCTCGATCTATGGTCTCACCTGGTATCAAAACAAATATACTGTTACTAATTTCATTCTTTTGAATCATTCCCAAATCGGATTTTAAATTATATGCATTGTCATATCAAATTTTGAATTGTTTGTATTTACCTGCAAAGTTTACATCTGTGTAAAGGGAAAGTTCATACTGTATTTGTACTAGGGTTTAGCTAGAGATGTATGAAACGGTTCCTTTCGAACTCTTTCCATTTGTCTGCATACTGCAAATATGCATTATTTATTTATACCCCACCTTTATTATTTTTATAAATAACTCTAGGTGGCAAACTTACTACAACTAATGGCCTTCCTCCTATTTTCTCTACAATAACCCTGTGAGGTAGGCTGGACTGGGAGAGACTTTGAAGTTGGCCCAAAGTCACTCAACTGGCTTTGATGGTTAACATGGGACTTGAACTCATGATCTCTTGCTTTCTAGTTTGATGCCTTAACCATTATGTCAGTTTTGCTTTGACCCATACTCAGAATTTACATTTACAGTTTTTGCCTCTTTCCTTTAAATTTACTTTCTAACATTAGTTGGTATTTATTACAGCCTGTCCTTCCTTTCAGGGGTCAAATATCCAAATGTACACCAGAACATTATTTAATTTTGGTGGAGGCCTTCATAGCCAGTATTAGTTGGGCAGTGTTGAACTTCAGGATTTAGTGCTCATGGTTTAGGCAAAGACCATGACCTTTGCCACCAACTGTGGCTGCCATCTTCAGAAACAAGGTGATCCACTATGCAGACTGACCAGTTTCATATCTTTTTAGCCAGGTGACCCAGGACTTTATAGGCTCCCAACTGCTTTCATTTCCATGGACATTGCCAATTTTTTTGGAAGCCTCTTCCGTTGCCTCTCCCTTGTATTTGGTATCTTCCCATTTGATTCATCCACTGGAAGACCAGTCGAATTTTAAAAAGAGAGAAAGAAAACAGTACAGTTTAGCATTTTTCCTATCATATGACTAGAATGGAAAGGTGGCAAAACTCTTGTCTATTTCAATAGTTTTTTTTTAAAGTCTATATTTCACTGTTACAGTGAAATGGTATAGTATAGTATAGTACAATACAGTACAGTACACTACAATATAGTATTAGTAAAATAACTCTTCATGTGTTAAAAAAGGCTATCAATGCAACAATGCTCCAGTGAACCTGTATGTAAAAACATTAATTAACAATTCTGGTCTTTCCCCATGCCACCGCTGTACCTGCTGTTACAACAGCAACAACAGTGTAAAAAGGTTCACTGTTCACTAGTCCACCAGGCTAAGATGAAATGGCTATGGAAGACAGTAACTGGATTGTATAATGTACAATATGGATGGAAAGTGCTTACAATGAAATGAAACAACAATTGGCAAACCAGATGGCACCACTTGATCTGGCCCACATTGGAAAATTTTGCTTTTGATATGTAGCAGGAAAACACAGGTGAAGTTGACTTCCGGTGGCTAGAGCAGAGTATGATCTTATACATTCTTGCCCTCAAGAAAAAGTTAGTGGGCTGTACTTATTACATGAGGGAACTTGTTGTATGGATCAACCTTAAATATTTTAAAATGTGTAGCTAATGATAGATAAGTGTCTAAAGTGAGACTGTTTACACAGATGGCTTACTTTACATATGGAATGGTCATTATATTCTTGTAATAGCTTGGCAAATACACATCTTTTTCTGAGAATGCAATACATGAAAAAATGGAAGCTTTAAAGCTGCAAGAAAAGGTGAAAATCTAAGCAAGGGCTGGTTGTCTAGCAAGGCAGAAAATAGTATATGGAAAAATGAAGGAAAATTTGAAATATGAACATATTAAAGAAACTTAACTGAGAATTCAACAAAATGCCGAATCAAAAATAAGATATGTAATTTGAAGTCAGCCTCTATTTTGCCAAATAATCTCATGTGGCAGTTAGTATCTCATTTAATCATTTTAGGATTAAACAATTTCTAAAAGATTAGTCAATACACATGGGAAGGAAGGCTTACTGTAGTTCCAACAGCATCAGATATAGAAAACAGGAAATATATACAGCAAGAAAGCATTTGTTTTCATACAATGGAACCTACAGATGTCTCATCTGCAGTTTTAGACAAACAGGCATTCCATGTACAATTGCACATTAAAGGATAGCAGGATTATATAAGGTTTCCAGGATATTTCATAGCCTGCTAAAACTTGGACAAGGGCAAAACACAAACAACTGATACCTATTCTGCTCAGTGCACTGCTCTTAATCAGCAAACCACTCAAGCTCAGGAAGAGGAAATCAATTTTCAGAAGTCAAAGACTAACAACTGCAAATTTGGCCAGATTGATTCTACAATTTCTTTACCATTTTCAGTGTTTCTGAGCAAACAGCTCAGAGGTTTCAATAGCAAAGATTTCTGCTTTGTTACTAATTTTAATTCTTAAGGTATGAAGAATTTCAGCAATGTATCTAAGGCACTTTGTGTTTCTTAGTGTGGTAGAAATGTCTATGAACCTATTGAGCAAGGGAAAGGGGGAAGATCTAAGAACATTAAATCTTCTTAAGCATTTTTAAATTATTTACTGAGTGTATATATTAACTTCATACCCAAAATACAAAACCTTGAGACTTCTATGAAGCTCTTCTGAATTAGTGCAGAGATTTCATCATGAATTAGATTCTAATGGATATGTAATTTATTCAAATTTGTATTAAAAATAGAGAATTATGACATAGAATTATGGTTGTCTAAATAAGCTGGAATAAAGCATGTAGAAAGAGAGATGAGAGATAGGGATGCATTTTTATGTCCTGCACATAAATGTATACAAGCATTTCACAAAATGTTCATAATCCAAGATGTAATGGCTGGAAATACTTAACATTCCAAAGAATTACAATCAAATTTTAAGTACTAAGGTTTATGGATCTGTTTTTTTTCTTCACTGTTAATCTAAGCAAGACTCAGTGGGTATGCCAATAATATGAATATACATCAGTAGAAAATTTCTAATTTTAAGTGAGCCACATTGGATAGATACGTTGTGTTCTTATCGTCCACCGTAACTGGACAGGATATGTAATTATTAAGTTTTGGACAGTTCAAATAGCACATCAGACAAGGACTCTACTTAGATTCTCTCAGTTCAAATATGGAGAATTGACAGACCATTGCAGTGTTGAACAGGATTTTTAAAGGTAGTTTTAGGGACCTACAGGTTAGCATCATAGAAATCATGCTTTAAAATATATACGTTTTAAAATATACAGAGATCAAAATCCACAAAACTACTTGGATCAAGGAATCATTTGGAAGTCTGAGGCTTGACTGGGACATTGAAAAATCATCTAAAAAAAAAAAGGCAATGTCAAACTACTTCCATGATATTGCCAAGTAAACTGTTAAGGTAGAGTCATCAGGAGTTGAGCTCTGTTTAAGTGTATGTCTAGCTTTTCACCTTAAAAAAAAGCAACTGCAGGTATTTGTCTCTTTTAATATAATTTTGCAACATAATATGAGTAATTCTTTTCCTGTACAGCACATTGTCTTCCTGGAGGCGAATAGGCTGCCAATTCCAAAGATTTGTTAATCCTGAAACAAACAAGTTGGTACACAGGTCCTGTGTTTCAAAAGGTCTTAAGATTATATTAAACTGCTGATTAAAGTTCCTAAAAGGGATCTAAAACAAGACAACATCATTAGGTTAATGATTCTATACAATATGTACAGCATTTGAAGGAGGTCAATGTTCAACATTTTTTTTCTAGAAGAAAATGATAAATGAAAAAGAAAGGTCCCTTACTTATTCTTGTCTTTAAATGTGTCTCTGTAATATTTTATTGAGAAAAGAAATTTGTTTAAAAACGGATTGTAAAATGCATGTGTATCAATTATCAATACTTCTAAAATAATATGCATGGAGAAACAGATTGTACTTTACAAGAAAGATACAAACACAATGAAAATCCTTGGTTTGTAGACATAGCACATATGTTCGGCAATACTACTGTTTTTCCCTCTTTGTTTAGGTATACCAAACTGGTTCCCAAAGTGTAGATTAAAACAGAAAAGGCAAAAAGAAAACTATGCGTCTTATCTCACAAAGCTGCAGGGTGACCAGGCTCCTAAGACAGCAATTTTCTCCAGCGTACAGAATTCTTAAGAAAGAAAGAAAGAAAGATAGATAGATAGATAGATAGATAGATAGATAGATAGATAGATAGATAGATAGATAGATAGATAGATAGATAGATAGATAGATAGATAGATAGATAATAGATAGAAGATAGATAGATAGATAGATAGATAGATAGATAGATAGATTAGATAGATATAGATTAGATAGATAGATGATAGATAGATAGATAGATTAGATAGATAGATGATAGATAGATGATAGATAGATAGATGATAGATAGATAGATAGATAGATAGATAGATAGATAGATAGATAGATAGATAGATAGATAGATAGACAGACAGACAGACAGACAGACAGACAGACAATTTCCATTTAGATTCAAAGGGCATTGCCACCTGATAACACAATCTTTTTAATAACAAAATAATTTCTGCATTCTCTCCCCAGAAGAATACTATTTTATAAACTGCTTGGATAAATTTTATTTTTATTTTTATTTTATTATGTTTTTTTACCAATATATGTACATGTATGTATGTAATGTGTGTATATAGACACACACACTCGCATACACACCCATATATATATATATAAACATGTACATAAAATATATAAATATACATTAAAATGGTAATTAAAACAAATTACTGTATATGAGTTAAAAGAAGAAAGAGAGGAGACGGATTTTTAAAGTTATCAAAGAAAGCAGTTTGTTGGACAGCATTTGTTGCCTCACTCTTACAGCAGCCAGGCAGAATTTAGCAACATTAAGTGATAGTTCTTGCCCGCTAAAATAGCACTAGCACTTAAGACTTACCGCTTAATAGTGCTTTAAAAGTTAGGACAATATTGGTTGTCTCTTCTTGGGAATTCCTTTTTGGGTGGCTAGTTTAATAATCCATACAGGTTCAAATAGAAATCACAGTACAGCAGGACATGCTGAACGTCTATAGCATGTGAGTCACAGAGGCCTTTGTGGATTTTTTTTTATATTTACTATCATTAACTCCTGAAGGAAGTTTATTGAATTTGGCCAGAACAAGTGCTCTGAGATGTCTATTGTTTATTAGAGATTGGCAATAATCGGATGGTTTGGTGGCAAAAGAGTCTTCAAGACTTATATAGTCTTGGTGCTAAATTAATGTCATATTGCCATCTTATATTAAGGATCCTCTCCTTCAATGATTGTTTTGCTTTGCTGCATACCATCCTTTGTATTGCCTCATTAGATAAACCATAGGTTACCAACTTTTGTCTCATGGATATTTCCAAGTAGGTTGGAAGTTATCACTGTTAATGAAGGATGTTGGGTTAGTTTTAGCCAGTAATTAAAAATGGCAATCAAGATTCTGACTTCTATAATTGTAGTTACTAATCCTAATCTACTAAAATTCCTGTTTGTAAATTTCAATTAGTCCAAATGGTGCAGCATAATGCATTTTTTTTAATCAAGGTATCTCAATTCACTAACCTAAAGAATGCAAACAAAATCTGGGACCCATTACTCCCATGTAATTGAAATATAACCCAGTTATATTCACAAAATATGGCTGCTGTGGCATTGCTGCAATTAGCTACAATCATGTAATTGTGGTTTCTGCCACTCCCTGCCAGCTTCCTATAGGCAAAGTCATTGGGGAAGCTGGCAACAGGTTGGAAGTCACTGGGTTTTTTTGCCTGAATGTATCTCTGTTTAGATAATGAAATATTTTTGAAAGGATGACCCAACAGGTTCTAGTTCTAGTTTTAAAGCTATGTGAGATATACATCTAGAGCAGGGGTGTCAAATTGCCGGCCCGTGGGCCAGTTTCATCATACCGAAGCCACGCCCACCCCATTGCCGGCAATGCAAAAACAGTCGTGATACATCGCGACACGTCACGTGACGAGTTTGACACCTGTGATCTAGAGGCTTGCAAGATTGATCTTAAGAATTTGGGCTATATCCTCTCAGCTGCAGCTAGGTTAGTGTAAGGCCCCACTTCAGTCCCATATAATAGTTGTGCCATAGCTTTTGCCTCAAAATGTTTTAGGGAACCTGAAATATAATGGGAACCTTTAGAGAAATAAAAGGACATCATAACTGTGGCACTCCTCTGGGCCACCTGCAATATTGGGCCACCTGCAATATATATATCTGTAGACCTTCCAGAACAGTTCATTTCTGTAAGGCCAAACTGAAGAGGCCAATCTCAATTCAAGCAAAGGGCTGTGTCAAACCTGACTCACTCTGTAGTTGCCTGTACCTGCTTTCGATCACAGCATTGCTAAATAATGACGGGAAGAGGGTGGTGAATTCCTAAGGGTGGAGGGAGGCTATGGAATGTAAGTGAACCATCTGTTGCCAGGGAGACACTATCTAACAAGGTCGAGTGATGAAGAATGTTTTGACCGAAGCAGACAGCTTTTCCCAAAGCAAAAGAACTGAACTCAATCGGTGAACTATGAACTGTGGGTGGCCTGGAGGAGAAAAGGGAGTTACCTATGTGGGTTTTCGCAGGAAAAATCCCAGAGCTGACTTTGCTTTTGCCATGCCTAAATGGATTTTTCAATAAAGCTACACTCTTGGGTAATTTAAAGAGCCGGGAGTTTCTTTTCTTGAATGTGCCAAATGGGATGGTTGACAGGCTATTTCAAAGCACTAATACTGTTGCTGATACAGAGAAATAGTATCCATGAGTCTGTCTTGTAAACCTTGTGAAAATGGAGGACTACTGGCTGTTTTTCCTAGTAAAAACTAACAGGACAGGGCATTTCTGGTTAGAAAAAGTGGTATTGAAAATACTTCACCACCAAGTCATGTGGGACATTATAGGAATGAACAATAACTTGAATTATGCTTTTAAACTAATTAGAAGTCAATGCAGGTCTTAGCATACAGGTTCATGATGGTGTCAGCTAATAAATGGCCAGTTGCATCCTGGATTAATTGAAGATTATGGTGGTCTTCAGGGGCAACCCCATGTGGAGCACAATGCAATAGTCCAGTCACATGGTAATGAAGGCATGAGTTACTATGGCACTTAGTGAAGATCCTATGAATTACTTGATTAAAAATAATCACATATATTCTGAAATCACTAACACATTTTTTCATTATATTGGACACAAAGCAGAGCCTCTATTGCTAATTATAAATAGATAAGCTTATTCCATTTATTAGAAATAACATGGTACACAAGACTTTTAAAACATCAGTAGCATGGATTTGATCTCAAAAACCAATAAGAGGCCTGTAGGACAGTGGTCTCCAACCTTTCCAGGCTCAAGGATCAGAGGGAAGGAGAGCAGCTTCAAAATTGGTGTGTGCACGCGCATGCACACGGGCCACACACACTGGTGCGGCACTAGCAGCCCCATTCGTGCATGCGGCATGCGAAAAGGAGGCCGCAGGTGCTAGCGGGAGTGGGATGTGCATCCACACGTGCGCATACCGGCCAGCTGTTTCCACGGCCCGCTGGCCAACAGCCCAAGGCCCGGTCCCGGACCATAAGTTGGGGACCCCTGCTGTAGGAAACTTATAGGTCATTGTAATACAGTTATTGGAATGTTTCCCAGCCATAACAATGAGTAGCATATTCTACAAAAGCCACTTCTTAATACTATACAGAACTAATTATATACAGAATCTGTTACATTGGTCAACCTTCAAAATAATAAGAGGTGGGAAATCTATGACATTCCAATTTTTCATAAACTACAAGTCTCAAAAACCCCAACTAGTATCCATGCTCATTGAACTGTAGGAAATCTTGGTTGGAATCATTTCAAGTTCTTTCTCTCACTTCCCAATGCCCCAAATTATTATTAGTTGTGTGCTGCCTCATTGGAACACTAAGCTCAGTACCAGAGGTTCCATGTTTGGATCCAGTGGAAACTTCTGGAGTAGTCATGTCACACTGATAAAATGGCTGCTTGGGTAGATGTGGCCACTTACAGTTACCATTTACCAGATGGTATTAAAGTTGTTCACTGCCTACCTTTTTAAATCCCAATTCTCAGAGGATGCCATCTACTGATTTGCTCTTAAAGGAAGGGAACAACAGATTTAAAGAAAGCATTGGATTATATAACCATCAACCATATTTTTTCCCAAGAATGTTGCTGGGTCTAAGACTTCTATAAGGGCCTAAAAACTTGGTTCTGCAAACTGGTAGCTAGTATATTAGATAAAATTCCACTTCCATCCTGTTTATGCATTGATCCTTTATTTAATTTACTGTTCCAGTCTTTCAATTTAAGGCTTGATGTTTAATGTTTCTATTTTAATTGTCTACATAGCTTTTAATACTGTAAGCCACCCAGAGTCGCTTGATAGTGAGATGGGCAGCGTACAAATTTAATAAAATAAATGAACTTCACATGCAATGGATCAAGGTCTTCTGAGATTTACATTGATATTATCTGTGTAAAGACATCATTATGCAAAGACACCATTTGTTCTTTACTTCTGGGCTCCAGACACCACTCACTCAGTCCGGTTTTCCTTGCTTTTAACATTTCCAGTGCTTGCCTGTTGTCTTCCTGAGCAACTAATATCTACATGCCATATGTCTCATTTTAATTGGCCAATCTTCACCAGCAA
This sequence comes from Azemiops feae, assembly GCA_023970755.1. NCBI lineage: Eukaryota > Metazoa > Chordata > Lepidosauria > Squamata > Viperidae > Azemiops > Azemiops feae. The sequence goes on along the minus strand of JALGBA010000420.1, from coordinate 75,752 downwards.
GAGGACAACAGAGAACTAGGTTATCACCAAGAAGCCCCACAATTGCTTAGCTTCTTGGCTCAAGTTTCACTGGAAGTTAAAGAGGTTAATCAAACAGGCAATGGTAGTCCTCCTTCTCCTATATCCTTCTTTGCACTTTTCTAGGAAACTTAGGAAGCTCAAGATTCCAGTCATGCCAACTGACCAAGAAATGTCATTCCCCAACCAGAGATCCTTCAGGGATGGTTGACCAACTATGTTTATCATCTCATCCTAAAAGCCTTGATTTATTGTGTATAAGTTGGCAAAGACTTCATTACCCAAATGATGTAAAATGAACCAAATAATTAATTTGCATTGTTGCACAATGATGTCACCATGCAAATAACATATAACACTAAGATGATATGCTTTCCAAATTACTACACTTTCATGAATAATAGATGTTATTTTCCCTTATCCTTAAAAATGAGGTTTATCTGTACTTAAAAACCATTCCAATTGACTTTATAGAAATTTGGCATTACTACATTCTGACAAACAGATCATGTCATCAAAGTACACGATCATCCCCTATTTTACTGACAGAATGCAATTCATTTTTGATATTAGCCATAGTCATAGGGTATAATTGCGTATGGCAATCTTCATTAGCCTGCTGTTCCCTAAATCAGAAGCATGCAACTTCTTTCAGTCCACGATGGTCTTTACTTGTGTGTTGAGGAGACACTTCCCCCCCCCAAAAAAAACCTGGTTTTGCATTAGGATTTATGGAAGTTTGGACTTATGGATATCTATTTTTTCCCCCAAATCTTTATTTGCTATTTCCCCCCTACCGGTACTCTTCAGCTTACGACCACAATTGGGACTGGAAGTTGTTGCAGTCATAAACTGAGTCAGAACCAATTTTATGACAATTTGTACAGAGGTCATTAACCAAATCACATAGTTGTTAAGCAAATCCCACTTCCCGGTGGACAGTTTTTGCCAGAAATTGACAAAAAGTGTCATAAATCACAATCATGTCATTGCAGGACATTGCCACTAGTCATAAATCTGAGCCAGTTGCCAAGCACCTGGCTCACCTTGTGGTCATGTAACTGTAGAGGTGGTATGACAGTCATTAAGTGCAAGAACAGGTCATAAATCACTTTTTGCAAGACCATTGTAACTTTGAACCATTGTTAAATGAACAGTTATAAATTGAGGATTATCCATACAGTATATTCTTCTCAGGATTAGCTATTCAAAAATAAAAAATAAACTTTCCATTGGAGTCACTCATTCACCATACAGTAATACAAACCAAGAAATACAGGAAACACATTTTTATGGCTGCCAAATGGAATATTTCATTCTGATTTCAACATTTCTTAATGTCAATTTAACAGGGAGACACTAATCAAATGTATCTAATGAAATACATTACAAAATCACAAAGTCTGCATGCAAAATTCAAAGTTCTGATGATCAACTAAAGTGCTACACAGTTTGAAGTCTAGCTATCTCTGAGATGGCCTGTTTCAAATGGTATTAGATTGCCCAAGGCATGCCTGCATAGACACTGGCTAAGAGTTCCCATTCCTTGCAAGGTGCTCCCCTATTATGGGATACCAGGTATAAGAATTTTATCCCCAGTATTGTAACACTGAGGAAGCTTTTTAAAAAATAGCCTTTTCAACATGCATTTGGAGACTGAAATGAGAATGAATATAGGTACCTCATGTGTGATGAATTTTTATCATTTGATGACATCTGGTACTACAGTTTTATGATATTATTATATTTAAGTATATTTATTTTGGATATACTGATAACTTCGGATAATTTTGGGATTATTGTATTATACCTTTGTAGGTTGTTGCTTAGACTTAGAAACAAGTGGTTAAAATAACATGAAAGCACTCATAATAAATCATAAAGATGAACCAAATATTTAATATATTAGCATCAGAAAATAGTAATTTAACTCATATTCTCTGGATATTTGTGAACCACTGTATCCTATTCAGAATTACCAATATTTGTTAATGAAATTGACTTACTTGTGCTAGCCACCCTTTTAAGTCTCAGCAGTATTGTACAATTCTAACAGTTCTAAGAACAGCTTCCTCAAAAGGTGACCTTCCAATGGGTTACAACTGGAATTGTGAACCTTCCCAATCAGTAACTGGAGTGCATAGGTTATGAAAGTGCAATCTGGAGGCCCTGATTTCAGGAAAATTGAAATGAATTGTCCAAACAAAGCTGAAAGGTCCTATTACTTAGCAGACAAACTTTTCAAATAAACTTGGAATTCAATAGTTATCATAGATTTTCACTATTCAGACTGAATGTGCTGTGAATCGGGTAATTCAAAACATAATATTGTGCTAAATTAAGTCCAAGGGGCACTTCCATTGTAGAAGCAGTTTGTGCTCAAGAAAATGTAATACCATTTCCTGAACTAGTGGCCCAAAGTAACGGAACTCCTGCCATCCTTAGCCAGTGCAGAAAACGGCAATCTAGTACAACTGGGGGGCATGAAGTTAAGGAAGATTAGAATCAGTTCTAATATATTATGACATTGTTACTTGCCATTTTATCATATGCATTCCTAAGTTTTTGGGAAAACTTTTTATTTAATCATCAGGTTTGCTATCATAACTTGCTAAAGTATGTTTTGCTGGAACTTAAATTCCACTGACTACACTAATCCTAGTTCTTTTGCAGACTTTCATGGTGGTAAATTATTGAACTGCATTTCATAGCTCTCCTATTAGCAAATCAGGTATAAGATATTCTTCAAGTTTTATCAAACTGGCATAAAAATCAGATGTCCCCAGAAGTATTGAAAATCTGAAGCCCTTCTCCTTTAAAAAAAAAAAAGGGGGGGGGAAGTTGGTTTCAATCCCAACCATTCCTGACTCTGCATCTATCAGATTAGCAGCAGGACCAACGTGCACACCGGTTTCCTTAACTATTAATTTCTAAGAACCGCGAGAAGACACAAGCGATACCTTATCAGGAAATTCTGGCAGCCAGGCAATCTCACCTACAAAGCGCCCGAAGAAATCACCCTCTCCGGTCAAGGTTGCCTAAAATGGCCTGTATTGAAGGGATTACCCCCTTCTGCCAACCCCTACAATCTTCGCATGGTTTTTTGGCCGCTACCGCTGCAACCACTGCTACTAGCAAGCTGACTCAGACTGCCAGCCGCCGAAGTTCTTTGCAAGCAATCCGCGTTTTCAAGCTTCCTCCTACCGCTTCTACCCTTTGTTCTTCCCTCCTCTTTAGGATACAGTCATTCCTGAATCATCCAGGATCCTATTTCAATAAAAAAAAGAGGTTTATCTGCTTCCTTATTCTCTTCTCCGAGCTTTACACGCTCTGTCCCTCCCACCCCAGTCTGTCTCTGGAAAACAGATAGGACCCGTTGGAAATATTCTCCCTCGCGCCAATTCAATCATAAAGAATCGAAGCACCGCCTCGTATTTAAGCTAGCTAGCAGGCAGGCCATCCGCCTCTCCCAAGTCCACAATCCAGTGCGGAATAGTTCAGAATTACTATCTTCAGCTCCTGCGGTCGCCAGAAACAAGAATAGGTGGTATTCTCCATATCAGTTCTTAAATTGGGAGTAATTAAACAAGAAGGTAATTTGGGCATATCCTGGGGATAGTGGAGCAATTTGTAATTTCTTGTTTTTGAGTCCAGGATCCAGTTTGTAAAACAGCAAAGTACATCCGGGATGGGGGAAGCAGGGGTTATGACATTATTCGAGACCAGGAAAATGGGTAACTGGGTCAGTTGAAGAACCACTGCTCTATATTCTCAGAAGCGATTTTTTAATGCACCATTTGCTACAAGATCGATCCTCATTTTACCCTCCAGGATTCCCCTCTCCAGCTTTATCGACACCTGCTAAATCCAGGCCTCCTCACGTGTAGAGCAGAGCCTCGAAGCTCAGTGCGCATGCGTGCATATTTTCCTTCACTTAGGCAAAAGGTAAGGTGTGTTCTTGGAAAAGAATGTCGTCCAAATCTGCGAAGCTCGCAAATAGAAATTATTCAAACGTCTTCTGATTTAGAAGCTCCACCTCTTAAAAACTGGCAGCTTACTCAATAGAGGGGAAAACCACTTTGCACCCGCTTATAGACCGTCTCCTTTTATGTTATTACCACTTCCCATGTTCCGGGAAGGATCCCTGGCAAATAACACACACACAAAAAGCACGTTTAGGGCTGAGCCCTGCTGCGTCCAGGCACATCTCCAAAAGCAGCAGCACCACCGCCAAAAAAAATCCAGCCGCTCATTTCCTCAACAACCATCAGCCACGCACCATCAAGCACTCACCCAAATCAACAGCAACGATCGCTCAAAATGAAATTCCGCTACCTCACTAAAACTCACTAAATGACTCGGTGGCTGGATTCGCAGGACACCTTAACTAGGTAACTCCTTGCATAAACGAACAATGTTATATCGTTAAATAGGTTAAATAGACGAGTAACTGATACGTGTTTCGTGCGAGCATAATCACTGTTTAATTTCTGGTGCTAAAAGATTTTGTGCATTTAATAACGAGTCTATCAAACGCAACATTAAGAATCAGCATTCTCAAACAAGTCACGCCCCCGATATAGGTTGTACACTTGAACCCAATATCGTAAGCAGGAATGAAGTCAGCACATGCTCAGGGGCACTCCCCTTTCCTATCATTACCTCAAACCACCTGCAATCGAAAGGAATGGGATAAAGGTTAAACGGTCCACCAAGCACTCGAAAGCAACCCACTACAGTACTACAAAAACTAGCCGGTTTACGGAGATGAGCTCAGGACTACGGTCCAACTAGTCACGTCTACCCAGGAGATACTTCTGCAGAACGTAGCACAGGATCGGGCAGTTCAAAGCTCCACAGCTTATGGCTGGTGCATTGCAGCGGCCGCTTTGTGCCTAGATCCCTTTCCTCTCCGTAGCGTAAGCAGCCCGCGGGGATCCTTAGGATGACATACCTTCCCTGCTGAAGGCGAGGGCACAGCTGTTCAGCGGCCGGATCCTTAGCATCTGGCTTCCTCGCTCACTGTCCCACCAACGGCCCGGGCTGCGGGAGCCACACGCTTCTCCTTTCCTTTCTGTAACTTAACCACCTGGTGGGAGGACGCCGAGACGCCCCCGGCGCCGCCTGCATGGGAGCCTCTCGCACTGGCTGTGACAGGGCTTGGGCAAGCTTCTCTCCCGCTCTTGTGGCGGCTCCCAGCGGCTCGCAGCTCTTGCGGCGGCTCCGAAGGCTTTGAGCCCCTCCCTTCCCGTGCGGTCCTCCTGACCTGCTTGTGACTCACCAGAACACGAGTGGAGTTTTGTGTGTGTGTTGTGCGTCGGGTGCGGGAACGCTGGCAAAGGGCGACGCGTCTTTCCTTTCGTGGGGGCCAACTACAACAGACGGAGAATCCACTCTGCCCCTTCCCCCCTTCGTCGCCAAAAGCAACAGAGGCGCCAAGGGTCTCTTCCCGTTCCCGCCAATATTGCCCCACTTTTCCTCTTCTCTTCCCACGCACGCAGCCGACTTCAGGTGATTTCCTCCTCCTGCCAGGGAAGGAAGCGTCTTTGGAGGCAGCGCGGGAGCGAAAACGCTCGGCTGAGTGGAAGAAGAAAAGCTTATACTTTCCCAGGAGTTACAGAGCGCAGAGACAAAGGCGCAGAAGGAAAAGAGCTTCGTTTAGCTATTGTTAGCCAACCCTCCATTGTCCTGAGGGAGGCGGCCGGCGACGAACTACATGGATTACTAAGCAACTGAAAGAAATGCTTCTTCACTCAAGTGACAGATTTCTTATGGCAGAGAGAAGGCGGTTTCCCTTCAGGAAGTTGGATTTCACTGCTCTCTGTATAGTTGTGTGGATACCTGTAGAGAAAATTTAGTCAACAAGACTTACAAGTTGACATTACTTCTCTTTTCTGTGACTTTAAAGGACAAATAATAGTTGCAGCCCCCACCCCCATCATAAAAGATAAGGGACATTGCACTGGCTGGGCTCCCCATGTTAACATGTGTTAACATTTGTGGTGAGGATCTTAAAAACTAGCAAGAAGTTATGGCATAAGTTTTCATGGAGGAATGCTTCATCAAAATAATGGTTGCAACTACCCCAGACTTCTGCAACATGGTCCCCTCCAGCTGTTTTGGACTTAAACCCTCATTTCTCATCATGGTGCTTTTTGTTGACTCAAGTTTATCGCTGTTGAATTCAAATATATTTAAATAGTAGCACACTGGAAAAGGCTGCTGCAGTTCATGAAAACCAATGGCACAATAAATCCATTCAAAATGCCATCAGTGCTCTCTGTTGTTATATTTGTGCCTCAGTGCTACTGTTCATGCCTGAAATTTAACACTCCACACCAGACATCATCTGAGTCTTACATTTTTTAAGATTACTTTTTTCTAGAGGACTTGACAGCCTATTCTGCATAGAGACTCTTGAAATACAAAAATTGGACTTAATAAGTGGCATCTCACCACCCACCGAATCTTTCTCCACAAATCAATTTCTACCTTAATAAATGTCTTCACAATAAGCCAAAAATAAAATATATCAGTTATCAACAGGTTTAGGCTAAAATGATACTGGCTAGTTTGTGATGGTATGTGTTGCACAAACTCAGCCAGTATGATTATTTTATGGCTGAGTATTCTGCAAGTCCAGGTAATTGAAGTTAATGGAGTGAAACATAGTTCTGTTCCCTATGAGTTAGAATAGCATGTAAACACAGCCTTTATTATGTTCAAATATGAGCATGTATCAGCTGAGTGTGACTACACTTTTAAAAGTACCCCTTTGACCTTTAGATTGAAAGAAGTCAGATCATGGGTTTAGTGCTGCTCTCAATAGGCACATAGGAAATAAAAAGAACAACTAATGTTACTAATTTTTATAAACACCACTATATTTAATATCTATTGATGTTTCTTTCCTGGAGATAGCATTAAACAATGCAAGCTGTTTTCTGACTAATGCAGTATAAATGAGCAAGTGCATGTAGATTAGTTGATTATGGGGGTAAGTCAGTTTATATTCAAAACAGTTGGTAAATTACAGTTTTAGTGGCAGATTTTTTTTTAAAAAAAATTGCAGTTTAGATTAATATATTAATATCTTCAGAGAGATGAAATTATTTGATGTTCACATTTTGTATTGCCAGTATCAGGATAAAATGTGTAGAATCAAAATATATGATGGCAATAGAAATAATGATTTCTGCCTGCATCTTCACTCCTAATTACAGAAGTCAGTTTTTCAATTAACCATATGCATGTGTCTTTTGACATTTGAACCTACATAAAACAAAGGCAGAAAATTAGCATTTAGGGAGTATGAGTAAATATTTTGTTATGCTAATGTTTTGTTTAAAAAAGCGTAAAACACAAAGATTGATGAAACCACATAAGTTTTCCAAATAGAAGATGCTATAAAATATAATGTCCCTATCCTCCATTTAAACATAAATGGATATCTTTTGCTTTTCTTCTCCATGCTGATCTACTGAGATAATGCAATAGACCTCTGAGAAAATTCAATTTGTATTCTCTCTGTTGTGACTGTCAGAGGTGAACATCTTTCCCTGGAGACTCAGATTTAAATCACCACATAAACATCATCAAATCACCATCTATTTGTGGCTATATGAGAGGAGTAGAATACACGTGTAAGGGTTTGCCTCAACTAGATCTCCCAAGAAAGCAGAACTCTTGAAACAGGCATTGTTTCAAAAGGAACTTTTATTGAGATTTAATGATAGCAATAGAGCAAAGCAAGGTCTCAAGAATTTGCGCACAAAAGGTTACATTATAATGCCCATTCAGGACTCCTCCCCCCAACCGTCTGGTTGAAATCCAGCCAATCCATAGGTGCTAGGTTGTTTTGAGAACCTGGTGATTTAGCGCCCATCTCAAGGTCTCTCTCGCTTTCATTTCTCAATGGTCCCAGACTCCGTTGTCTGGAGATAAGGCAGATGTTTTCAAGCCACATTCCCACGAAGAGAAAGGAGAACAGAGCAGAACCAGGCAAATATTTTCCTCAAGCATGCAGCCCCCCCCTCCCACCAGAATGGCAGATCCTGAAAATGAATACACAGGCAAAGCATTAATAAGCAGGCAAATACATTGGATGGGTCTGACAACATGGATATTAAACACTTGGACTATTCTGCCTTCAATACTCTATATTATATACAGTATAGAAATAGGGCCTCTTGAACCAACTGCTTGAATTATAAAAGTGAAACAATTCGGATTTGTAATGAGCACTTTGATAATCAAACCCTTGCAAGCATGAGCAAGCAGGTAGAATATAAAGTATTTTGGGCCAAGTAAGTGCATTCATAAACTATGAAAATGCTCAGAATTAGAAGGAATGGGTGCCTGTTCTTAAATTGGGGTGCTTAGCTTCTTTTCCAAGTCTACCCCAATCTATTCTTTCTATCTTTAGGAAAGATTGCATATAATGTTAGTGTTCAAGAGCTGACAGAAACAAATTTTCCTTTTTACTTCCAATCCTTTGAATCCAGTTTCAAGATAACCTATAATCACTGTGTTCCAAGACTATGGTGCAGAAATCAATGCCATATTCCAAGCTGCTTCAAGTTTTGGTAACAAGCCCCTTGCTACTATCTCATGTAAAATAAAAGACTCAGTCCTCAATCTTACTTAATTTTTTGTTAATTATTTATATATTCCAACAGTTTTGTGAAAGCCGCTTTTCTTCTTTGTAGACTTGAAGCCCATGAACTGAGAGTCAGAAGTTCTTGCAAATGGAGGGATGGATTGCCCACAAACACAGATGTGCTGTGTTTAAAAGAAGCAAGCAAACAAAACAAAGACTAGTTTTATTGTGGTTTCAAATGCAAGGCAGAAATGAATAAGCTTATCCCTGAAAACTAATCTGTTATCATGGCATAACCAAGATTCAGAGCTCTTTCTGAATAGAAACAGAGTTGTCATGTACAAGTATCTTATAAAGGAGTTGAGAGACTTGATCAGAATTAAATATGTTTGCCCAGTATGTTTCATGGGCATCAATATGAACTCAGCTTGGTTTTATTTGAAAAGGATCAATCACTAAAGAGTGACTGATGATGTTTCAAAATTCTTTATTTGTTTACAAATACACCATAGGAGAAAGAAGATGTACATATATTTGCTATTAGGTCACAAAATGTTGGTTTTACATCACATTTCCAGTAATAGATGTTATAAACTAAATACTATCTTTCCTCACCTTCTCTTCTGAGTCATTTACTGGCTAAGGTCATATATTGTGCTAAGCCAAAACCAAATAAATAAAGTTATAGCTTAACGTGATAGTGAACCAAGCCTTCTGTCTAAACACTTTCCCCTTCCTTCATATTTATACTCAGTGGATTTTTACTTGTACTTGTACTTGTAGCTTTATTTATTTATTTATTACATTCATGATGCTATTAAGAGTGACTCTGGGCAGCTTCCCATTCAGAGAGGTCCAAAGAGACTGCTGTCAGGAATCATATTCTGACAATTCATTCCTATAACTGGGCATCATGGATTATCATGAAATCGTGGAATGCATGCTGCCTTAAGCCAAATCCAGAATTATAGTCCTAACTATATTATCTCACAAAATGTTAACAATCCTCAAACTGACTTCATTTAGGTAAGAAAATGTATGTGGTATTCAGATGTTTAAAATGTGCTTAAAAAGTTGCAGAAATATTTTTGAGATGAAAATATTAGTCTGCTGATGCCTTTGGAGGTGACCTCTATGGAAAAGCAAGTTCCTGAATGCTTTATACACAATTATATTTTGGAATCATTTACTTAGAGAGGAGAAAGTACAGGATAAAATTGCAGAACTTCCCTCATCAATAGCAGATATTGAACCGTTTGCATTACATATTGCAAATATTTTTTTTCCTGAAAGTTTTTGTCAGTGTCATTCATAGAATTGTAGAGTTGGAGGATGATGTCAAAGTTCATCTAGTCCAACCCCTGCTTGATGCAGGATCTGCTAAATGCATTTGGAACAAATGACTATCTAATCTTGATTTGAAGACCTCCACTGAAGACAAACATACCATTTTAGGAAACAACTTACTCCACTAATGGCCAGCTTCTAATATCAGGATATTTCTCTTATATCTAACCTGAATCCATTTCCTTATTGTTTGAATCACTTGTTCTCATCCTTGTTTGCGCAGCCCGGATTCTGGCATGCCGCGGACCGATGCTGGTCCATGGACCAGGGGTTGGGGACCCCTTTGAAACTTCTTTTTGTCCTCTAAAATGTTGAGTACGTCTTCTAATTTTGTATCATCTACACCCTGGATAATCATGCTCTCATCTAGGTTATTAATAAAAATGTTCAACAGTATTGATCCCAGGACAAAGCCTGGTGGCCATCCACTTGATATTACACTACAATCTAATGTACTCTGTGGATGTAGTTGCTCAGCTAATTATGAATCCATACAGCAAGTGTATCATCTAGCATGTATTTTATCATGTTGTTACTGAGGATATTATGAAAACTTTTTCAAATATTTTGCTGAGGTCAAAGTACATCTTGTACATAGGATTCTTCTCATCTGGTAAGTATGTTAAAATCAGAGACAGGATAAGCCTGAGATGACTTGCTTAAGGAACATGTCTAGTTTAAAAATCAAGTTCTGTAGTTTCCTTGAGTCCTCCTTTCCTTTTTTGAAATTGAGGACAATATTTACCTTCCTGCCTTTTGAAACCTCCTGGTTCTTCAGGAGTTGTCAGAGATTATAGTTAACAGTTCTTCTATCATTACTTTATTTTTTAAAAAATGTTTACTTATTTGAATTTGTTAGATGCCCAATTTTAAACAATTCTGGGTGATGTATGAAACTAGAAACTCTATAAAAACAGATAAAACATCAAACCAAATGAATAGCCCAGACTAAAATTATCTTGTAAACAACACAGATCAAACAAAACAGGGATCCTGGACAAACAGTAACATCTCCCAGCCTGGGATTAAAGCCAAGTTTTCAGAGTTTTCTGAAATCCTAATAGAGAGGGCCCTGTCCTTATCTTTGGGAGCATATCATTCCAGAGTGTGGGGGCCGCAACAGAGAAGGCATGCTTCCTTGGTCCCACAAGATGACAACATTTAATAGAAGGGCAATGGACTGCATCTACTTTGCAGGAACATGCCAAGCAATCAGAAACAATTGGAGACAAGCATTCCTTCAGATATCCAGGCCCAATGCTATACATGGCTTTATAGGTAATAACCAGCATCTTGAATTGCATTTGGAAGCTGAGTGGCAGTCAACAAAACGTATATAGCAAAATTGATACATAGATATACGGAAAAGCACCCATTACTGCTCATGTTGCTGCATTTTAAACCAACTTATATTTCTTCTTTAGCCTCATGACACCATCCTTATAGTTTTTGTTGAGTGTCATATCCTTTTTAGTTGAATTTCCATTTTTCCATTTCTTATATTTCTTCCTTTCTCTTTTCAGAAAATAGTTGTGCCTTTATTATCTTATTTGGCAGGATTTTTCCATTTTTCTGGTCTCCTTTGGGATTTTAAGTCACCAGACCTAATACATCTTCTGTTTGAGTCCATCAGAAACTGTTTTTGTGAAATCTTTATGTCTGATGCTTCTCTTGTTGATATCATGCCATGACATCATAACATGGTCACTTTCTTCCAGATTTCCAATTCCTTCCTGCTGGTAAGGGGCAGATCCAAGATAGCATATTATTTTATTCTTTCTTCCACCTTCTGATAAATCAAGTTGTCAGCAAGAGAGAACAGGAATTTTTTAGACCTCTGATTCTTGGAAAAGTAAGATTTAGAGCAGATGTTAGAGAAATTGAAATCTCCCATTGTTACTGTTGTGTCTCTTAGAAAGTTTGGTCCTTTGGCACAGAAAATCTTCATCTATATATTTTGCCTGCCAAATTGCTCTATAAATTCCCACGACAATATCACTTTGGTTTTTCCTTCTATTCTTCGCAAATGCTTTCAACTGGATTTCTTTGTACGGTTTCTTAAATTTCTGTGCAGGCATATGTTTTCTTTATATATACTACAATGCCCCCATTCTATCCGTTGAGTCTGTTTCTTTTGAATAAATTGTAGCTTTCACAAACTATTTTCCAATCATGAATGTGATCCCATCAAGTTTCACTGATGCCAATGCACAGTGCTTTTTTGTTAAAAAAAAAAAAAAAAAAGGTGCCGGAACTCACATCTTGTTAATCTTTTATTTATATAATTTTATTTATATATTTATTTATATAATTAAAAAATATATATTCAATTCTTAACATAAATTTAATTTATTGTATTTAAGGCAAATGTTCATAGTAAATTCCAAAGGTTTGTCCAATTCTCGTCCGGCAAATCTTCTTGACACCTTTTCTTGCTGTTAGTATCTATGGCTGAATGTCATCCTCTGGGTAACCACAGATCAACGTACTTTAAAGGATCGAAAAGTCTCAGAGGTGGTCCGACAAGTTTGATGAACAAAAGTGCTGAAATTGTCTTAGTCTTCATGAAGCTCTTGTTGGGGTGGCAATTAGATTCATCTGTGAAAACCTATGTTCACATTCACTTGAAGAAATGGAAATGGTATTCAGAGTCCGTATCAAATGCAACAGTTTTTCTGGATATGTCTTTTCGAGAATGTATTCACAGAATCCATGAATCATTTCTCTTTCATTTAGTTGCAGTCTGGTTGACAAATTTCTAATTTCCACTTCTCCAAATGTCAGTTGAGTATTAACATCTTCAGGCCAATGTTTTTGATCAAGTACATGAGACCAATATGCCAACTCATCGTCTTTGCTATCAAGCAATCTTTTTTCAATTGACTCTTTCAATTTTGTATAAAATATACTTGGGTCAATGGGAGGATCCTTTATTGAATCTTTTTCGTGAAGTAAAACTCCACAAAAGCGAAGATCGCGTACAGCAGCAACAGCGCATTTATAATAGGGCCCAAAGTTCTGTCTTCTTTCTTCAAAAACTTGTACCAGTATTTTTATTTTCTTATTTGCCTTATACAGGTCCATAGTGTGGTCCTGTAGGTCCAAACTTAATTCTGATAATTCTTGGAGAGCGTCACACATCAATCCTAGGTCCAATAAAAATTCTGTAGATGTTATTTTTCTTTTCAAGCCATCATAAGTGCATTTATCATTTTTATCTCTTGTAGGATCATGCATTGCTTCTTCAAAATGATACAGAAGGGATTCAAAATTATTCCACACAGCCAAAACTGTACGCAAACTAGATGACACCCATCGGGTACTTAAAATTCTTCCAATTTTCAGCAGCTCAGCCTCCAGTAATTCTGCACATAAATGCAACTCTCTACTATTCTTTGCCGAAGCATGGTATATGATGTAAAGTTTATCAATAAACGATTTGAATCTATTTATTCCTGACGTTTTCTTGACAGCATCACCTACTGATAATTCTAGTCTGTGATTAGCACAATGCCAAACTATAATAGAAGGAAAACATTCTGACAGCAATTTTTTCACTCCACTTTTACATCCTATCATCACAGCAGCGCCGTCGCACACCAGAGAAACCAAATATTTATTTATTTATTTATTTATTTATTGTAAAAGTTTTATTGGTTTTTTACAATAACAACCTTAGTGTCTGGTGTACAGCGTGTTGTCTTGGTTCATACATTTTTTAGAAAAGAATATACAATTAATAATAGTTAATAAACAATCAATAATAATTAATTTTTATATTTCCATAATTAATATATCAATTGATAATATATTTCCTTGATCTTCTCTTCACCCAGTAGTATTCTCCTTTTACAACATTAAACTAATATAATTTCAAATATTTGATATTTTCCATATTTAACTGATTAAATAAAAACATTTTCTTCTATATTTATACCAACAATAGTAGCGTCCATATGTAGCATTTTTTTCTTATCAGCTTATGTTATTTTCGTAAGAGTCATCTTATTGATTCACCATGTATCGTATTTTCATAAATTTTGTTTCTCAATTTCTCCATAATATTCAAACAATTCTTGTCAATCATATTTTCCCCAGTATTTAACAGCTAAATATCCAAATTTTCCATTTAAATATATCAACCCAATATTTTCATCTTTCATATATTATAGAGATACTATACTACTTATCTATCATAACATCTATCCATAACATTTTTCTAGTCAATTTATATTTCACTTCTATTTGTAAAAATTAGTTAAATCACTATATATCCTTTTTTTTCAGAGTTCTTATTAAGTCTAATTTCCCCTCAATATTTCAATCATTCCTTAATCCTAAACCTTTTCAAACTTAATTTGTCTTTAAAATTCAAACTTTTCCTTCACTTACAACATCCTAATATTTTTACATTTTGTATCTTATCAAAAAATACTATATTACTTATATCTCTTATTCCACTTATTCTAAAGTCCCTTTATGGCCAAAGTTATTTGTTTATTTAGCCATATTCAAACAAGTGTTTACTCATATAATATTCCATCTGGTAGGGCGAATCCAGTCTCTTCAGCCCATCTCTAATTTTCTTCCTTTGCCAAATTGTTTTCCAAATTAATATTTTCAACTTGTCCAGTTCTTATATTTTTGTAGCTATTGTTAGGAGTAGAGGATACATAGTAGATAGGATGTATGCTTTTTGTCTCCCAAACAATGATTCTCCTAGCAGTGTCCATTTTGTTAATTCTTCTTTCTTCTCAGGTTTATTTTGGCGTTCTAATGCATAAGGTATCTTTTCCATAGTTATTGTTGTATCCAAGTCTTGTAAGTTTTTTCTTGTTTGTATTAAGTTATAATTCCCTTCATTTGTAACTTCACCAGTTGAATCATTTTTTTCTAGTTCACATTCTGTTGTCTGGATTGTTTGTTCATTCTTTACCATCATTCTTTGGATGTTTTTTATTGTAGATTTAAGTTAGAAGTATATTCACTTATAGTATCAAAGTTATGTTTAATCTCCTCGTGGTTTAAGTGTATTGTAGTTTGTATATGTCGTAGCATTGCATAAATTTCATCTTGGAAAGTATTTGTCTTGTCTTGAAGAGTTTCTAAAGGTCTTTGATCTCTCAGGCTAAATCTTTCAGGAGTAGATATTAAGTGTGGTTTTTTTATCATTTTTTGATGAGTATGTCATATCCATGTTGTCTCCCCCTTTCGGATAGTCCGTCATAAATGCCATAGTCTCTGTAATTGGCCTTGTCAAGCTAACCAAAACTCAAAATTCATACAGTCCAATTTTGTATAGTTCTTGTTTTTATATATAATTTTTGTAATCCACTGTAATTTTCAGTTGTCAAAGTTTCAGTAAAATCAATGTTTTATAACAATTCTTTCTTTCAGGAATCAATTGTCAATTCAATATATTTAGCCAGTTTAAATCCTTCCTGTAACTTCCCTTCTCAATAATTTATCATAGATCAAAGTTTTTAAACAGTTCATAAATTTAAACCACAATCTAAGTATTTCTTTTCCTTCAAACACTTTGCAATCTTATAGCCGGCCTAGTATGGAATCTCTTCTCTATTCCTTAGCAACTATCTTCTTAAAGGTTATTAGAGTTCATGGGAACAGATTTTTTTTCTTTGTTTCTGGACATTGTCTTTAATGTGCTATATTCTCATTGTCTACTAGATGTCAGCAAATATTTATTTTCCAGCTCTTTCAGACAAAAAGTTCTTATTATTTTTCTTTTTTATGTAATTCAATCAAAATCCTTTAGAATATAATCTTAGCAGTTTGTTTTAGTTTCTAAGTTTGATCAGATTGTAGTATTTTGAATTTAATTTCAATAAGGTTCTTTCCTTCTTAAAGGTTAATTCGCCGCTTCCGTCTATGGGGGAATGTGAATGTAGTCCACTCCCCTCACTTTTGGAGGTTGTTTGCTTTGGGGATCTTTCCCAGGGACTGGTTGTAAAATAAGGGAGAGAAGATCAAATACTCTCACCAGTTCCAAGCACGCTGTTCACCGTTGTTCTTGGTAGTGCTCTTGGACTTCGGCTGCAGTAGCTTGGGCTAGACACTGGCATGCGGCTAGCCTTTCTCCTGTTGGGTTTAGAGGGCTTTCCCCGGATCAAACAAAGTGATTGTCGTCGCTTTGTGATCAACGGGGTGCCCCTCCTTCGTGGTCACCTCTCCGGGGTGACTTCAGACCCATCTAGGGTCCCCCTGGCAAGGCGAAATTAGCCGTGGGGAGTGGAGGTCCTCTCTCACGCGGCCATGCACTACGAGCACAAACTGGAAGTCCCAAATATTTTTAAAAATAATCTTCTGTCATCCCATAAGAGTGAAGACATTGGAGTAAGGAATCTAATTCTCCTTCTGCTGTTACTTTTTCAAGTTCTACCAAGTCAAAAAAATTTTTTACCGATGAATTCATTCCAACACCTTTGATACAGCATCGAACATATACTATGAAGATAGTTTTTTTGCTTATTGTGGTTGATTCATCAATTATCAATGAAATTTTATTATTGGATTGAACAATTTCTTTAACCAGTTTTCCTCATTTCTTCACTTATATGATTAACAATGTTAATACACGCATTTGTAGAATGAAGAATATGACCCATTTCAACTCCGTTCTGTTCTTGCAGATCAATTTCAGTTTCAAAATGATGGAATGATTGATTTTTCCTTTGCTACTTTATATGCAGTTCGAAAAATTTTTGCAGTTATTATTTTTGCGTGAGATAATGACGTTAAAAAAACATTCTCAAGAGTCATTTTTTCGCTTTCAGCAACTATTTCTAATGCTGCTTTAAGTGCAGCAGATTCTCTGTGATCAAAATTTTTTTTTCGAAGTGAGCTCAACTGTTGCTTCCTATCTTTGCCAGAATAAGTTATCTCATTGTTGATCCATTCTTTGGAAAGTTTCATTCCCATTTTCGTTTCAACTCCAAGAGTTCCAACTTTTCTACAAGGCGTACAGCCAAGTTTCATTTTGCAAACACAGAGCCATTCATTCTTCAAGCAAAAATCTTTTTTTTGATCATAGGTCCAGCAGTCTGGCCAGTCATTTGTAGTTTGGCTTTGCTTCTCAAGATCAGATTCAGAAATATCAACAGGCGTTGTTATTTCCGTGTGTTCTGTCATTGTGTCTGTTAATATTCTGGCCTTTTTATTAACAGGACCGGTGGATGAGAAGTAATTAGTAATTTTTTTTTCATTTTTAAATTTGGGGTCACACTTTTACACTAAAAATTAAAAAAAAATCAAAAAATCCTGCAATTATGTTTTTTTTTAAGTTTCCTAGGTTTTTTAGTAGTGCAAATTTAAATTGAAGGAATGCATGGAAGCTGACATTCATACTCTGAATTTCTTTTTTTTACACATAACTTAACTTATATTTCCAGTATCTTTGCCAAGAGTTCCATTGTTTCTTTGAAAATATAATCTTAAAGGGCTTGCCATTGTGACAGAAGATTTCTACTACTGCTCCAGGGTTTGGCTAACACAAATATGCATAGCATAATTAGATTTATTATTGCTGCTAATCATATCTTACAAAACATGAATGTATTTTCAAACATTTAAACATGGTTTGTTTGGGGAATACCTATCACCTTTTCCATTTGAAATAACCAGTGTTTCAGCAGAGATGTATCTGATTTACTATCAAGTGTTCTTGCCAGAATAAGAACACTGAATTTATTGCAGATGGTTTGTAATTTTACCCTTGGGACATTCTTACTAATGCTGCATCTTAAAGATTTGAGCCAAGTTTAATTCATAATTGCCTTTAGTTTTTTTTCATCTGTTTTTGGCTTAGATGAAGTAATGCATCTTTCAGGCATTCACCAAATAAACTAGAATTTGTTGTGAGCATCTCCTTAAATACAAACAACTCATAAGCTGGACTTACCTATATTAGCAACCACATTATTGATGGCTTTACATACCATTTTAAAAATATGATCACATTGGTTCAAGTGAATGAGATGCTCCTATAACCCAAAATGCATGCTATTAATTCATCCCTGCCAAAATAGTTGATTATTTTCATCAGACTTAGTTCATGATGAACTTAGAATACTAAGTTCTGTTTTATCAAATTAATCATGAAGACAGCATAGTAGGCTGCCCTAGGGGTGAAAAATTGTGGGATAGGTCCTCCATGTTTACATACTGCAGGTGGGTATAGTAAAGATGGAATATTATTTTTTTTGTCTACTTGGAAAATGATGTGTTGCACTTTAATAGAGGAGGAGACAACTTTTGCATATATAGTCTGACATATATTGAGTTCCTTTTGGAAGGACTAGCAGTGGGAGATAATAGATGTCTAATACAAGTGCATATGCTGCCTTCAACATATATGTGTTTAATTGATGGAGTCATGTTACTGACAAGATAATGAATTGCAATTTGTTATTAATACATAAGTTAAACATTTTGTTTCTATTTCTTTACAACTGCTGATAAAAAAATGGCCTGGCTATGTTCAAATTATACACACAAGAGAACAGGCTTAGGTGAGGGGGAAAGTGTTACAATTCAATCTATTTATGAATATGAATGAATATGTCCATAATTGCCCAGTGTATTTTAACAATGATATAGAACTGTGCTATGAGGAGCTTACAATTTACATTTCTTATTCTTGGGGAATTAATGACAGAAAGAAAATGGATTGAAAAAAGTAGATGCAAAAGTAACATTAGATAAATATGAGAAAATATAGTTGCATATTCTTAAGTAATTTATTTTTATAAATAGTAAAATATAGCTTTTCATATCCAAAAATAGATTTTGAGGGAAAAATAAAGAAAAGATTGTGTTACAATACTGATGATTTATATAAAGTTTGTGTTTAAAGGAAAGCTAGAAAAGACCCATTTTAGAACAACGATTGCTGATGGTTTTGCTTTTTTTTTGACATTATCAACATTTCAGCGGAGTCCATGTGGGTGCCTGCCTCGTGCTCACCCCGTGTCAGCCAGGCTCTCCATGGCGCACTGCAGCTGATTGGAGGCGGCCGACCAGGCACCAAAGTGCTGAAAACAGCAGAGTCTTGTGTGCGCATCTGCTATGCGCTCACCTGCCAGACATGCTCTCCACGCCTCGGATCAGCTGCAGCGCGCCATGGAGAGCAAGGCTGATGCAGGCTAGGCAGGCATGCACACAGACTCAGCTGTTTTCAGTTGCAGCGCTCCATGGAGAGCCTGACTGACACAGGATGAGCGTGAAGCAGGTGCGCACATGGACTCTGCTGTTTTTGGTGCTTCGGTGCCTGGCCAGCCACCTCCAATCAGCTGCAGCATGCCATGGAGAGCCTGACTGACACGGGGTGAGTGTGAAGCAGGCGCGCACACGGACTCTGCTTTTTTCAGCGGGGCAGAATTAAGTGCTGCTCCTCACCTCCCACCCCTGGTCCTCTCTTACTTACAAGGAGATGGTGTGGTTGGGCAGCAGGGAGGGGTGCAAAGTTCCCGCCAACTTGCCTCCACTGCAGACAACTTGGATGTGCAACGTTTGCTGGCCGGATCTTTTGGCGCACTCAGCAGTGCAGAGACAGCCGTTAACGACCAGGTCTGGGCAATTCCTATTGGCTTTCAAAAGCCAACAGAGGGAGTAGCACAGCCCGTGCAGGAGACAGCAGCCAAGTCTGGCAGGCGCAAGCGCACGAGTCGTGCCCCAGGACTAACCACATGCTGTTCCCCTGTTGGGGGCAGCAGAAGTTGAAAATTTGTCAAAAAAAGGTGCCGGAACGCCGTTCCGTGCATTCTATGACAAAAAAAGCCTTGCCTATGCAATATTTCTTCTTCTATCTTGGGATTTCATTTTTTTCCTGTTTTCCATACTCTGTGGATTTGTATAGAAAAATCTGAAACTGTCAATAGTACCCCTTATTGGCTTCATTGTTTTAGTTTCCTGTAATCTCTAAGTCCCCCTTTGCTCTTGCATCCCTTCTTTTATCTCCTATACAATTAGCCTCAGTCTTCGATGGTTTTAGATTTTTGCCACTTTCCCTCTTTTTCCTCTAGTTTAGCAGCCTTCTGATTAGAATGGCAATATTCCTGTTAATCATGTGTTCCCCAGTCTTAATGGTAAGTCACCTGTCTCTTATCTGGAATACCTTATGTAGGTAACATAATTCATGTTTAAGTGCTCTTCTTACAGCACTATACACATAGCCAGTTGTTCACTTCCAGAAACCTGTTCTTTCTTTGTTCTTTCCATGACCTGCAACTGGACAGATTGACAAAAACTGTACTTGGACTTCCAAGACCCAGACTTTAGAGACCCAGTCAAATTCTCTTCCAAATAATTCATCAAATAAATTATTGGGAAAGGATAATTATTGATGCATTCAAGGACACCTAGAAGAAAATACACCTCCTGTAACATCATATTAGGCCTTCACACTGTACTTTGGTTCTTTTTAGTAGTGAATCATCTGCCATCATAAAGTATTTCTTCTTTCTAAAAGTGGTTCTTGAGTTTCTTCAACTCAGGGTAGCCCAAGTGTATATTCTCTGGAGCTAGAGTTGACTTGCTTAGGTGAGCAATAGATTGTACAGTATAGTGAGCTGAACTCTATCTATACTCATTCTCTCACTTCTCTGAGTGTAATAGCAACAGCACTTATCTTCTGCAGGCTAAGCTGCCTTTACAGCATTCTCTGAGTGGTGTCAGCATATTGCTCCCAACAATGTGGGTCCTCATTTTACTGACCTTGGAAGGATGGAAGGCTGAGTCAATCTTGAGCTGGTCAGGATCAAACTCCTGGCTGTGGGCAGATTTAGCCTGCAATACTGCATTCTAACCACTGAACCACCATAGCCCATATGTTGAAAAGTATTTGGGAATGACCTTGCAGACAGAGGAAAGTGCCATAGTTACAGCAATGGTCTAATAAGAGGCAGCTTAGCCTGCAGAAGATATGAGGGCATGGTAAATGTCTCATAAGGGGCTACTCCCTAGTTTCTTGGGCTGCAAAGATCATGGGAGAGAAAGGTACTTTGAGACTTGCAAGACTGATGTTAGCCTTGCAAGGTAGTCAGACAAGAAATACATTAAGACTAACTAATTCTACTTTATTGTAAGGTTACATTAACAGAACTTTGCAAATCTCAAACTTCATTTTCCCTGATCACCCTCATCACTCAAGAAACTAGGTATAGTCCCTTCTGAGATATTTGCCATAACATGCTCCTTCTGTGGGCTAAGCTGCCTCTTATCTGGCCATTACTGGCTGTGTTTCTTCCCCCTGTCTCCCAAGGTCATTCCTACATATTACATGGGTCATGCGTTCACACTTATCTTCCTCTTGTACTCTCTGACATTCACATTCCTTCCCTGAAGAGATTATCATAAACAACTTGTCTTGCCTAGAAACTTTCTATCTTTCCTAGATGTTCCCATAGGACCCGCTCTTTAAGTCTTTTCTATTTTTCTCCAGTAATGACACAAAGTTGTGCTTCTAGTAGATTATGCTTGGACAGAAAGACAAACAATGCACACAGTGGATTGCAGCTTCTTTTGCACTCTACAGTGCTTGGAGTTGATTGGCATCTCTCAAACCCACTTCCTTTGTCAAATCTGCATGCAAAAGTCCCCTGTTTTTTCCCCCTTGTTTGCTTCCTCAGCATACTCTCTAGCCAACTATCTTCTTTATATGTATCTTGAAACTGTCTCATCTAAGACAAAATGCAAACAGTACTCCAAACATACATACTGGGCAACCAACAGCACTTTCTTGTAGGATAAAATATTTATTACTAGCTATAGAGACTGTTGAAAGTGCATCCTCAAATAAAGTGTCTGGATTAACATAACAGAGCAAACCATTATTTACTTATCATGGTTTACAGAATTCTACAACTCAGCTTCTTCTATTCTATATTATAGTAGCAATTTCTAATGTTACTCCCATTTCAGAATTGAAGGTGATTCCTTGAATGTGACTGGCCCAAAGCTACACAATATGTTCCATGGTTGAATGGGCCTTAACTTTGCTTTCCCTAATTCAAATCCAACATTAACCTCTATACAAACCTAACACTAAATGATGTTGTCAAGTTTCCGATAGATGAGACCAATAAGAAAAGAACTCCAAGGCAAAATATTTCTTAAAGAACATATTTATTGGCTACAAAATATCACCACATTCATAAGTGAAACCAAGACTGAAGTTTCCCCCCAAAGGTTACAATATTACAAAGTTGATTTTCCCACCCCCAGCAATGTGTCATAAATCACATTCCTCAATAAACTACTTTGGTGGGCTTTCTAACAAAAGTTTCAGCCCGACAAAACTCAAGCAGCAATGACCTTGGTTCCCACAGAACAATTCATTGTTTTGACTAAACTAGAAAAATTGCTCATCCCCCCTCCCAACTCCGTGGCAACCAAAACCGAAGAAAAATGGCTTCAGCCAAGTTCATTTGCAGCGTTGACAGATGTTTAGCAATTGATCATGCATGACTTGGCAACCATTTTGTGAGGATGTCCTTGGTATGCACTCAAAATAATATCTTACAATTTATATTTTGTGATATAAACACATCAAAAGACATTTGACAACCTTAAAAGGATAAAGTTATTTATTTGTTACTTCTGCTCCTATTGCAGTTCATTGTGGTAATAACACTTGTTCTGAATATTTATGCCTTCAATACAAGACTGAGCTGGTGCACAAATGAATGAGTCACCAAACCAATCACACACACCCTTTTCCCTGTGTACAGCACCTTCTTTATACTATTATGTACAGCAATTCTGATGAGAAATGCTTTTTTCATATTGTCAGTATCAGAAAAATAAAATCAGTCTGTTTCTTGATGTACAGAGAGATGGGTTTTGCAGCCTATCAAAGCAGGAAACGAAAGTTGCACTCTATTTTTATTCTGAATAAAAATATCATTATACAAGAAATAAGCTTTACCACCATTATGTGAAAGTATGATTATTACCTGTGAGGTCCATGTATATGAGATATGGCTTTTCTATATTATTTTAAGGGATGTGCAATGTTTGAAAGGATAATTGCCCTAATTGTTCCCTAAATTAACTTAATATTTTAGAAAGGGGAAAGATAGCACAAATAGGTGAGCTAGCTTTTTTATTTTTCCTGAAAATTTTTGCACATTTTTGTTTGTAAAATTATATTGAGCTTAAGGTTTATACTATTGCTTCTTCTTCCAAATAATAGAAAACACACAATTAAAGAGTGTTTGGCAGTTGTGTGCAGAAAGGAAAGGACTTTGTGGTCTAGAGCTAAATGTTGCCTATCTCTAGCTTGCCTTCAAGAGTGTGTGGTGAAGGAAGCAATCAAACATGTGATCCCTGCATACCTACACTTGCAGACTAAAATAGCATCGGCCTGCTATGAGACATTAATGTTCCTATCTAGCCTGGTTAAAACTATCATTCAAAGCATACTTAGATTGTAAGCCTGCACTCACTTATAAGACTGTGTAATCTACCAATTGCACTGGAACCTAAAATCCTATAAACGATTGCATTGTTACAAGGCAGTAAATGTCACTGCACTCAGTAGGAGTATCCATAAAATTGTGTTCCACAAGCACGAGGTTCTATCTTATTAGAGCATTTTTGCTATGTTAAGTGAAGAAAAGGTTTGAAGGTAATTTGCCATGATAAATTAGCACTTTTTCAGGTCCTGTTTTTTTAACTAAAAGTTGCATATAAGCAGTCATCCAAACCAGAAAACAGTTTCAAAATGAATCCACCACAAAACTGACCTTGCTGGATATCATTCGTGTTTTGCAATATGTTTATCTTTTTCTGTTGCCTACTATTCCATAGATAGCTAACCAAATTGGAAGATAAGTCCCCAAACTGGCCAGAAGAATAGCTAACTCAGCAATTATTATCAACATCTTTGTTTGAATTGGAATGTCCAATAAGAAATACATATTCTATTAGTTATTTCAACAGTTACTAAACCTAAAAAGATTTTTTAAAAGAGAAAAAAGATTAAACACAGTAAATCAAACTAAAGGTATATTCTCTATATATACTTGCAGCATGAACAGTCTCTGATCCCACCAGCATAAAGTTAATGAAAATATAGTTATGTCATTTAAAGTTTGTCTTAAATAATTTTAGTGCTGTTTTGCAAGCACAAAATGACATTCAATATTTTCATAAAATAGAAAAAACAGGAACATGGAACAGATGTTTAAGCAAAACTTGACAACAGCGAGCTATGTGGATTTAAAATGTTTAGATAAACTACAAAGTGCTCAGCTATCTCCTGAAAATAAAGTTTATATTTTAATTCATTTTCAATTTTTAAATAACCTATTCATCCTCTTCACTGAAGTGAACTGTGACATCTCTGAGATGGGGGAAAGTAAATTTCATGTATATATTATTTTGCCAGTTAGAGCCAGGCATTAGTACTAGGGAGAGGAATTCTGCTCCATTTTTTCCTCTGCTGGTTCTAATTAAATTTGCTGAATGAGATTTTTTTTTTCCGGAAGAGAAAGGTTCGGGGGGAAAAATATTGCAGATAGAATATGAAGTTCCTGTACTTAGTTACAAAAACAGCCAAGATTGGATGTGAACTTCCCATTTTCACTGTATAAATCAGTACAAGATTGTAAACCATTCTAAATGTTGACCCTATATCTCAACATAGAATCACCACTCTTCTAGAGAAACTGTTTCACTGATTAACATTTGTTGCTATCAAGAATTTTTTCCTAATATTGGGCCTGAATCTTTCTTTAATTTCAAGTTCTTCTTTCACCAAACAATGAGTTTATTTTCTCTTACATGTGATACTGTAGACTTCTAGCATATCCTCCCTTTTTGCAAGCTTTTAATTTGTTCCTCATGGGTCTTAGTATAAAGAACCATTATTATTTGGATAGTTCTCCTATGAAACAGCTCCAAATTCTCCATATCAGTTGTGAGATATAATGTCCAGAACTGGACATGGTATTCTAAGTGCCATTTAACCAGTGGAGAATCACAATGGAATGATTATCTCCATGGATATATCCCAAAGGTACTTTTCAAACTGGACTTTCTTAGGTTTTTCTTGAAAACATTTTGCTTCTCATCCAAGAAGCTTCTTCCACTCTGACTGAATGGTGGGGAATGGAAAGAGTTATATTCTTTGCAGTCATCTGGTCATAAGCACTCTGAAGATTGACTCTCAAGAGAACTAACCACCAATCTTCAGAATGCTAATGACCAGGTGACAGCAAAGAATATAAATCCTTCTATTCGTACAATTCAGTCGAACTGAAGAAGCTTCTAGGATGAGAAGCAAAACATTAAGAAAAAAATAAGAAAGTCCAGTTGCTTTTTGAAAAGCACCTTTGGGATAACCATGACCTGGATAATTGAGAATCAACATAGACATACCTCAATGGATATATTTCTTCTATTAATGCATTCCAAGATTACATTGATCTTTCTGGCTGCTACATCATACTGGTTGCTCGTGTTTAGATGGTGGTTACCGGTGCTCCTAAATATTTATTGCAATGCAGATGCCACATCTTTCCATTTCTGTATGTATGGATTTAACTTTTTTTCCACTCAGTGTATGATCTTAACACATGTCACAAATTAACCTCATCCTGTTGGATTTGGGACAGTGTTCAAGCTTCTTGAGCTCATTTTGACTTGTGATTTTGTCGTCTACACGAATATCAAATATCTTCTGCAAATTTGAGAAGTGTCCCTTTAGGATCATTTATAAAGCAGCTGGATATGAATGGACTGAGGATGGAGCTCTGGGTGATCCAAATCTATATTTCCCTCCAGGACAATGCAGTGCCAGTTGCAAATTTCTCACCTTACAGTACTATTCTAGCCCCTATTTATCTACCTGGTCTATAAATATATCACGAGAAATCTTGTAAAAAGCTTTACCAAAATGAAGATAATATATATCATAATATAATACAATGTAGCTTTGTCTTGGTCTTCTAAACGTGTCATAAAAAGAAAAAAGGACAGTCTATTCTTGATCTTGACAAACCTGTTGTGGTTCTTAGAAATGGTATTAAATATTCAACTATCTATTTTAGTACCTGTTTCAGTATGGATATTAAATTAATAGATCTCTGTTTTTTGGGGCCTCTTTCTCTCTCCTTCTCTCTCTGAATATTGTTCGCTTTTCTCTGATGTTCTGGCACTTCTCCAGGAGTTTTCAAATATTACCATCAGTGATTCTGAAATCACTTTGCCCTGAGTTTCTAGACCCTGAGATTTATTTAGTCCTGAATATAGCAAGCATAAGCTCTAGCTATGCCATTATCATTCCTGAATTGTATTTCCCTTTTTCCTCAAACCAACATCTTTCTTTACTCTCTGATTTTAATTTCGGACATAGTCTAACCCGCTTATCTACTTTAAATTTCTCATGACCCTCATCTCATCTGAGGTTTCACCTTCCTGACTCAATCTCTACAAGCTCTAAATATATCTGTTTGTACATCTCCATATTTATTAACTCCCGCTTTCATTTTCTATACATTTCTTTTTTACTCCTCATCTTCTATACAGGGTTTACTTTGTTAGTGATCTTGGTATTGATCCATATAAAATAATTTGTACTGTGCTTTCAATAGCTCTTATTCATCTTTGGCAATTATCCTTTAGAATTTCAATATATTCTGCCCAACCTTTGCTTGAATTCTTTAAAATCTGTCTTTCTAAATTCAGGGAAATCCTTCTTTTAATGTCTTTCCCTAATTGTTCTGAACTCCAATATGATGTGATCAGTTATTATCAAGATCCTTTCAGTCCATCAGCCAATCCCGTTCTGTAAATCGTAATTAATTAAATTAATTAATTAAATCTTAATTAAAAAGAATAATTAAGTCCTATTCTTATCTCTTCAGCTTTTTCAAAAATGAAGCTACTACCAAAACAAATGAGAAATTCGTTTGGCTTCCCACTATTAGCTGACTTTCTTTTGCAGCTGCTAGAGGAATAGATGGTCTTCATTACCTTCATTATCTTGCCCTCTTGGGAGCTTGGTGAGCTGATTTAGAAAGAACTTGTCTAAATATCCTGCATGGAAAGGTAGCTTCTGATAAATTCACACAATGATATCACTTCAGTTTCTTATTTCTTTTAATCTTACTCTAATTTCTTCCCTTAGTACCTCCCCCCCACGCACTTTCTCTGTCAAATCGGTAATCAGCAAGATTTCATCTTCTTTAAAAAGACGTATGAGTAAATAACTCTGATTTATTCCATGCAGTCTATATTTAGCCAGAGTCATGGTGATCTGCAATAATTTGAAGATTTTTTTTTCTTTTGATGGAGGCAGCCTCATTTCATAGCACTGTGGTGCTATTGGTGGTTCATCAGGGACAGGCTTCAGCAGTAACACACCTGGCCTTGATTATTTCTAGTAATAGAGCAGTGGGGAATCTGCAGCCCTAAGCCCGTCTGTGTCTCTGTTCCTGCACCTTGCCTTGTTTATGACAGCTGAGGATGGTGGGTAGTCTTCTGTTAGTTTGAGGCAGGAAACACACTGCTGTACACTAGTAGTGTAAACCCAATATTAGGAATAGCATATTTTAAAAAGAATGAAGGACCCTATCAAAACTCTTTACCCTTCAGGATAATAAACACAAAAGTCCTAACCCTCTCTACTTGCATTATCATACTATCTACTGGGGCTCTATCAAAATATTCCATACCCCTGCACTAGTGCCTGGAGTTAAGAAAGTGTCACTTGATTAACTACTATATCAATTATTCACTTTTTAAACTCTTTCCCCAGATTTTCCAATAGCACCAATAAGAGGGTGCTAAAATTCATATTTTATTACTGTGAATAATAATAATGACAAAGGAGGGCAAAAGAACAGAAAGAAAGTAATCAAACGCTGGGGGAGGGGAGATGATTTTGGAGTGAATACACCAGTCACAACACCTGATTTTTAATAAGTTCAGTCTGAGTCAGTTTATCTAGATGTTCTCTGTTTTCATTCTTTCACATCATTTTTATTTTACCCTCCCCATTTCCCCAAGCTAGTCTCCTTCCAAGGAAAGGTTGATACACACAATTTTATCACTAACCTGCAAATTGATTATACAGGCACCAGACAATTCTGGCCTTGCTACTTGTCTTACCCATCAGGACAAAAAGGAGATGCTTGAAATGGCTGAAGCTTAGTAAAAGTTCACATATTTCTTTGTTCACAATTGTTATGTGACTAGCCCAGGAGAATTGGAAGGTGGGAGATGTGCTTTGGAGAGATCATGCTGATTATGTATGTGATTTTTTTTCAATACCAGAATATCTGATCCCTCTATTATTCCCCCCCCCCCCACATCTCAGTCTGCTATGAAGAACAGGAAAGGGATTTATTTGATTTGAGCTTCAGGCAGCAATGAAAACACACCTGTGACTGTCACTCTGTTTGTTCTCCCTGAGTTCAAAAAAGAACATAAGCTTATCTAATCAGACCTTTAGACTTCCAAAATTCCGCAAGTTTATTTCTTTTAAATCATTGCCCTACAGCGACATACTTTAGCTAAGACTAAATTCCTAAACTTGAAAGTTGAAAGTCAGTTTTATGTAAATAATATTAAGGATTATATCCAACAAATGTTTTTAGGAACAGGAGTGGTAAAGTTACTACAGCCATTTTAAAAAGAGTTCTGAAATTATGTGAGGCTATGACTGAACAAGTCGGAGAATGCCAATATGCTTATACTTTCTAGAAATATGTTTCGGTTTTTTGCATTAAATAATTCTGTGTGAAGGTTAAAACAAAGCCAGGGATCCAGGCAATCATTTTGGTCTCACAATAACAACCTGTATCTAGAATGGACTCTGGGCTTCTAAGATCTTTTCAGGCTACTGTTGACTATTCAGCTTGCCTACTCCACTCTTCTTTTTTTCCTCTTTTTCTTTTTTCTCCTCTGCCTGCTTTTTCCTTTACTCCATCCACTGGTGGAGTAGCAACTAATGGTCCAGTCTACCAATGATCCATACAGCTCTAGTATTATGAACCTGGCAACATAGGTTGAAATCTGAAAAATCAAACCCTTGTTTAGCTCATTTCTGTCTCTGCTGCTGCAAACAGCTGAATTGACTGGCTCTTTTGAAATGAAAGTGCAGAAACATTAACAGATTGGAAATAAACTGAATTACCTAATCAGAGAACCATTTGAAAAATGTAGTGAATTGCTTGGCTGATCCACAGGCACTACTAAGTAACAAGAATAAAAAGAGACATTCTTGCTTCTGCTACTATATTTGGAGGATTAGGCCTAATCTTTCAACGTTTTTCATTCTATCAGAAAAAAACTGGTAAAAAAACTTGGTATATTTATGTCAAAGTAAATTCTATGTGTTAATTTCTTTACCAAGTGTTTTGAATGCAAGATTGTGTATCCTGATTCTTAAGCCAAAGGCTACTTAATTACCAATCCCTTGAGGATCCTTAGGGCAATTCAAAGAAGAGTGTTTATAATGCATTTTCCCTGAGGGGTTCAGCTAGCAATATCTTGTTTATGTCTCTGTTTATATTGCTTGGCAGCACAAAAAGGTTGACCTATGAACAGCTGATTATTTTGTTCCAAGATCAGGTTACAATGTCCCAATGAGCCTGTTATGAGTTGAGCTGAGTTCATGGAAGCATCCTGAGTCAGTACATTACAAGTGATTGGAGGGATAAGGGCATCAACATTTGGCATAATGACCAAAATGTGTAAAAAATGATTAACATTCTCAATATTAGCAGAGAATGCTACATGTGGCATGGGTAAAGCTGGTAAGACAGTCTACACCTTCTCTCTATAATGAAAAAGCATTACTATATGTGGGAGCCTTGATTGGCTAAAGTCACAATAAATACCCAAGATCAATATATAAAGTATGGTAACAATCAGGGTATATGAAAGATTGCAATATGGAATCAAAATTGAATACATTGCAAAGAGCATGAATTAACAAATGAAAAGAAATAAAAATCAATATAAAAATAATTAAAAGTGTGCTGATTTTGTGCAGTACAGTTGAGAAATGCATTGAAAGAACTGAAGGTGTACATTTAATTATGAATAAAAAAGGCTCAAATATATGCCACAAAGGATGAAATGGTATCCTCTACATTGTTGTAGGTGTGTATGAAAGTAGGGATCTATAGGTTGGTTGCATGTTTGTAGCGGAAGGGTGAATAGTAATAATAAAAACTTGGGCTCCCTTCTTTCCAGCTTTTTGTCTTTAAAGCTATTGCCCTTCAGGATCAGATAAGGTCACTCTTTAAAAACAGATAAATCTGCAGCAGCGTAATTTGGCAGCATTAGGAGATGGATGGATGGATGGGAAGGAGGGAGGGAGGGAGGGAGGAAGGAAGGAAGGAAGGAAGGAAGGAAGGAAGGAAGGAAGGAAGGAAGGAAGGAAGGAAGGAAGGAAGGAAGGAAGGAAGGAAGGAAGGATCCCAGAAGACATTAGGTGAATTATTCAAGCAGCCCAGAGTACTAGCACTAGTATACTAGTCAGTTAGAGAGTTGGCATCTTAAGAAAGTCTAGGACACTGCTACATAGAGGCCTGGAGTGCTTGCATCAGGAGACAGCTTGAAGTGTTGGTAAATATTAGCAGTCCAAAGATATGTCTAGGAGCAGGGCATTCAGAAGAGGACCTCTTCTCCACCCCAACCAAAGTAGCAGCAGCATTTGAAAGAATGATGCTCGAAACTCTACTGGCCCTCCCAATAACAAGTTCAAGTATCAGAATACACAAGTGACTTTGGGACTTGATGTTAACTCTGCTAAGAACCTGCAGCCATTTTTGTCGTTCTAGGTTGCCACAAGAAAGGGGGGAAGGCATTTCTGATAGTCTAAACATGAGCAAATCTTATGGGAATCAAGGTCATTCCCATACCGAGGGGGAGAAGAAGGATCCACAGCCTGAAACAGAGAGGATGTCCAGCTAAAGAGTACATCTGGGAATTCCAGAAAATTGCTGGTAGAATCAGACAGTGGCCAGAATGATTGCTGATTCATTATTTCAAGGAGGGGTTGGATCATAATTTATTCCAGGCATGCACCTACCGGGGAATTCCCGATCAACTCCGTGAATGGCCATGACCTTGGATATCAAGTTGGCCTGCTGCAGGAAGCCCAGCACCACTGAACCAAAACCACGATGAAGCCAGGAAAAATGCCTATTTGGGCGACAACCATCAGCCGCTCCTGCAACCAGTGCTACCCGAATGCCCACTGGAGCTCCCATCAAGTGCTTCAGGTGTGGACAGCAGGGTCACTGGGCTGCCAATTGCCTGGCTCCTGCCCCTCAGGGCAGGAGCATGCTTGCCACCATTACCAAGTCGAAAAAGCTGCCACAGAGAGGATGAGAGAGATCGAACTGGGCACTCCAAGATCAAGTCGTTGAGCTCCCCCCTCCTACCCAGGGGGGAGAAGGAGCTCCAGCTGAGCACCTACAACTGCCAGCGCCCTATGACAGCGATTACGACAGTGAGAATGACCCGATGGTAAGTTAGCCCATCCCACTTTTTGCCATTGCCACCAAACCTATAGTGCCAAAGACGGATTTAAATGTCCTAATAGATTCGGGCTGCACAAGGTGCCTGATCAGTCTCCGACTGTATTTAAATTAGGAATCCGTGCCAAGCTATTACCCATAGCCATGAAACTTGAGCAGGCAGATGGGTCTTTGATGGGAGGTTCCCCTGCAACTCATTTAAGTGAACCGGTCTGTTTGGAAATGGGACAACATTGGGAGATCTTCCATTTTGTGGTTATTCCAAAAAATGACTGAGACTAGGATTCTGGGATTAGCATGGCTTGACAAATGGCGTCCCATCATTTGGTGGGAGAACGGGATTAGAACCTTGAGGCTAGTGATGGGACCCCTCCTGCCTTCTGAGACCAGTCAAATTAAGCGAATAACAGATGCTGAAGGAGAGGGGGAGCTCATCAAGCTGCTGAAAGCAGCACGGACCAAATGCCAGGGGTCCAACTCATTGCCATGGAATACCTGGACATAGCGGAGGCTTTCAGCGAAGAGGACTGTGACATACTTCCCCCTCACTGAACTACTGATTGTGCGATTGAAATATTGCCAGGGGCTAAACTTCCAAAGCCTAAGATGTACTCCATGACCCCCAGAGAGATGAGTGAGTTAAGGGAGTACATAGACAAGAACCTAGCCAGCGGTTTCATTGAGCCAGCCAAATCACGAGTAGCTGCCCCATTGCTATTCAAGGAGAAGAAAGATGTGTCTTTGAGATTGTGTGTAGATTGTAAAGGATTAAATACTGTTAGCATGGAAAGTATGTATCCTTTCCCCCTGATGAAGGACATGTTAGCCAACCTTGCAAGAGGGAAGATCTCTACTAAGCTGGATCTAAGAGAGGCTTATTATCGAGTAAGAATCGAGGAGGGAGATAAGTAGAAGATAGCTTTCAATTGCCCTCTAGGAAGTTTTCAATTTAAGGTGATGCCTTTTGGCCTTCAAGGGCCCCCCACCATATTTATGCAGCTGATCAATTAGGTGCTGCATGATCATCTCTACAAGGGAGTGTTAGTCTACCTTGACGACATTCTCATTTACACAGAGACCATGGAGGAGCATGTAAAGTTGGTCCGGGAGGTGCTCAAGAAATTCTTAAAGGCAAACCTCTATGCCAAGCTGTCTAAATGTGAATTCCACCAGTCCCACCTTGACTATTTAGGGTACCGAATTTCCAATGAGGGGGTGGAAATGGACCCTGCCAAAGTTAGGGCTGCATTGGAATGGCAGCCTCCAAGAACTCACAAACAGCTGCAGAGCCTTTTGGGTTTCGTAAACATTTACCTGCAGTTCATTCCTTCCTTTGCTGCAATAGCTTTACTGATCACTGAGCTATTGAAAATGGGTAAAGGGGGAGGGAGACCTCTCCTAGTCAACCTTTAAAGTGGACCATGGAATGCCAAGCGGTGTTTGAACAACTAAAAAGACTATTTGCAGAGGAGCCAATCCTCAAACACCCCGACCCTGAGAAGCAATTCATCATCCAGGCTGATGCTAGCGATGTTGCTGTAGGTGCTATGCTCCTACAGATAAATGACAAAGGGAACCTAAAACCATGTGCTATACCTCAAAGAAACTCACAGACACAGAAAGGCGATGGGCTGTGTGGAAGAAGGAAGCTTTTGAGGTAAGATGGGCATTACTCACATGGCGGCACTTTTTAGAGGGGAGCGAAATGCCTTTTGAGGTATGGACTGATCATAAAAACTTAGAAGCACTGAAGACTCTGAAGAAATTATCTCCTAAACAGGCCCGATGGACACAATACTTCAACCATTTTAACTTTGCCCTAAAATACATTCTGGGGGGGAGGGCTTCCTGGCCAATGCACTGTCCAGAATGCCTCAATACAAAAGCCACCATGAAGAAGTAATTAATGCAATTATTCCCCTACTGCAAAAAGCATCTCAAGTAACCACTAGGCATCAAACTCAAGGACGATCCATCAAGTCCGGCAGCCGCTTGACTCAGAAACTCAAAGATGGACTGAAAGCTGACCCCTGATTCAGTGACAACAGACAGCTATTAACTTATCGAGACAAGCTGGCTTAGAAGAGGTCTAAGTTATACCTTCCCAGTACCCTAAGAATCCAAGCCCTGTAGCAGAGCCATGATGCTAAGCAAGCTGGCCACTTTGGATTCCTGAAAACTCTACATTTAGTGAGGCGGCAGTTCTGATGGCCAGGAATGAAAAAGGATATTGAAAGTTATGTGAAAAGCTGTGCCACTTGTGCTGCCATGAAAAAACAGCCTGGAAAACCATCTGGACTATTACAACAGGTGGCAGACCCTTCCCAACCATGGGAAGAAATAGCAATGGATTTTATTGTGGAACTGCCCAAAAGCAACGGAAATACTGTAATTTGGACTGTTGTTGACCTTTTTTCAAAGCAGGCTCACTTCATCACTTGTCTGGGACTCCCCTCTGCCCAGAAACTCGCCAAGCTATTTTTGAAGCATATCTACTGACTCCATGGAGCACCAAAAAGGATTATATTGGATAGGGGAGTTCAAGTCACCACCAAGTTCTGGAGGGAGTTTGTGAAACTGATTTGGTCAACCCAGGGGCTCTCCTCCGCTTTTCATCTGAGCACGAATGGATCGGCTGAACGTACAAACGTGGTGGAACAGTACATGAGATGCTAATAACAGACTAATTGGGCAGACCTGCCTTTGCTGAAGTAGCCTACAATAATACCATTCATAGTAACACTGGACTCACCCCGTTTAAAATAGTAACTGGCAGGGAATTTGTTCCTATGCCTGAGTATCATTAGGAAACCCCTTCCTCACAAACTTTAAGTCAATGGGTGACGTCCCAATAGAGTGCTTGGGTAAACATTAAGCAGGCCCTAAACCAAGCTGCAAGAGTATACAAGAAGCAAGCTGACAAGCAGCGGTCTCCTCAGAGACCGTTTTATGTAGAGGAGAAAGTTTACCTATATTGTAAGGACCCTCCTCAATTTACATCTTAAGAAGACAGAACTCTTGGAACAGGTTTTCCAACAGGAATCTTTATTAAGAAAAACTGACTGAAGGTGTGCTAGACAGGATCTGGGGAACCCCCCTGATCCTTCAATGTTTTAAAGCGATCCCAAGCAGTCCCACCCCACATTCCTTCCGGTCAATCCAAATTGGCAGATGGCTGGGTGTTAAATCCATCGGATCCCAAACGTTGCAATCTTCCCCCCCACTTTTCCTTGCTGCCGGTAATAGGAGGCTTCATAGGGAGTGAGATCAAAGGCTGATGGCCGCATTGTTATTGTTAGTACTCCAGAGAGGGAATCCACAGAGGATGTTTATTCGTAGATGATAGAAGGAATGCCAGCCATAAACCCCCGTGTTTACTCCCCCCCCTTTGTAGTATGACAGAATCCCAAAGAGAGTAAGAATTGGGTTTTCCCAGAGTAGATTAGTTAGAAATAAAATATAATTGGATTCTGACATCCGGCTCCCCTTAAAAATAAGAGAAGTCCACCTGTAGAGAAAACAAAACAGGTATAAAAGTTAGTCTGGCTTGTTAGGATACTCTGTATGAAACTTCTTTAAAAGCTTCGGGGCTTTGACATCATGTTTATGGACCCACTCGTTGTGAGAGGCGGGGAGGTGCTTCCATGCTACTAGGTATTGAGTTGACCCATGATATTTTCTAGAGTCCAGGATTTCCTTTATTTCGAAATGTTGTTCCCCTTCTATCATGATTGGTATTGGTGGGGGGGGAATTTTTGGCCGTAAGGGTGACTGTTGTTCTCTTTTCAGCAAACTGCAGTGGAAAATTGGGTGTATTTGCCTAAGATTCTTGGGTAATTCTAATTCTACTGTTACCGGGTTTATGATTCTTTTAATTGGAAAAGGCCCTATATATTTTGGTCCAAGTTTTTTACAGGGTTGTATGGATTTTAAATATTTTGTAGACAGATAGACCATTTCTCCTATAATGAATGGTGTGGGCTCCACCCTTTTCTTATCTGCTTGTGCTTTGTATGCTTGCCTAGCTTCCTCTAGAGCTTTTCTCACTATTGGCCAGGTGTTTTGTAATTGTTCCATCCATTCTTTCAGTGATGGGATTTCTGGTTCGTTTGGGGTTAGTTCTGGCATGGGGTTGAAACTTTGGCCGGTAGCTATTTGAAAAGGAGTGTAACCTGTGCTGGAGTGGACTGCATTATTGTAGGCAACCTCTGCAAACGGCAACAGGTCCGTCCAATCTGACTGCTGGAAATTTAGAAAACATCTTAAATATTGCTCAAGTACTCCGTTACATTTTTCTGATTGACCATTTCCCTGAGGGTGATGGCTAGACGTCAGTCCCTGGGTGGTCCCTAAAAGAGATAGAAATTCCTTCCAAAACGCAGATGTAAATTGCACTCCCCTATCAGATATGATGCGTTGGGGTGCCCCATGCAATCTGTAAATATGTTGCACAAAAAGTTTTGCTAAAGCTTTTGCGGTGGGGATCTTTTGGCAAGGAATAAAGTGAACCTGTTTGGAAAATAGGTCCGTGACCGTCCAAATGACAGTATTCCCATTGCTTTCTGGTAATTCCACTATAAAATCCATGGCTATTTCCCTCCAGGGGGCTGAGGGATTTGCCACTGTTTGTAACAGTCCTGGTGATTTCCCTTGCAGCCTTTTTGCCATTGCACACTTTGGGCAGCTGGCCACGTAACTGTCTATGTCTTTTTTCATAGATGGCCACCAAAATTGCCGTTTAATTAAGTGTAATGTTTTTACAAATCCAAAATGCCCTGCTGATTTTGTGTCGTGGCAAAGTTGCATGAATGTGATTCTTTGGGTGGTCGGTATATATAACTTCTCCCCCACCCAAGGCAGTCCGTCTTTCATTGTGCACACGTGTTTATTTTTCTGGAACCATTCATCTGTTTCCAAACTTTTCCGGAATTCAATTCCGGTCTGGCTATCCAGCTGTGGTTTTAATTTAACTTGGGCTCTGGTAGTCACTGGCGCTGCTAGTTGTGATTCTCCCATGATCGGTTTAGAGTCGGTGGCTCGCGTGCTGTTATATTGGGGCATGCGAGATAATGCATCTGCCAGAAAGTTCTTTCCCCCCGGCAAATGCTTGAGCTTAAAATTGAATTGGTGAAAATGCTGGGACCAGCGGGCTTGCTTGGGGCTGAGTTTTCTGGGTGTTTTCAAGGCTTCCAAATTTTTGTGGTCTGTCCACACCTGGAAAGGGATTTTATTGCCTTCAAGGAATTGGCGCCATGTAAGTAATGACCAACGTATCCCATATGCCTCTTTCTCCCACACGGGCCAGCGCTGTTCCGTTTCAGTGAGTTTCCTGGACGTATACGCGCAGGGTTGTAACATCCCTTCCTCATTTTCTTGTAATAATACCGCCCCCACTGCTACATCACTTGCATCCGTCTGTATTACGAAGGGTTTATCCATGTCTGGGTGCCTCAGTACTGGTTCGGCAGAAAAAAGCCTCTTTAATCTCTCAAATGCCGCTTGGCATTCCATTGTCCATTTTAGTGGCTGGCTAGGTTTCACTGAGGATTCTCCCTTCGTTTTTAGTAAGCTCGTGAGAGGCAGGGCTATCTGGGCAAATGAGGGGATGAATTGGCGGTAAAAGTTTGCAAAACCCAGGAAACTTTGCAGTTGCTTTCTTGTGCGAGGTGGTGCCCATTCTAATACTGCCCTGACCTTTTCTGGGTCCATTTCAATGCCCTGTGGGGATATGCGGTAACCTAGGTAGTCTATTCTTTCCTGGTGAAATTCGCATTTTGATAATTTGGCATATAGGTGGGCGGCTCGCAGTTTCTTTAAAACCGCTCTGACTAGGTTGACATGTTCCTCTTTTGATTCTGTGAAGATGAGGATGTCGTCAAGATAAACCAGGACCCCCTTAAATAGGTGCTCCCTTAGTACCTCATTGATTAATTGCATAAATACTGCGGGGCCCCCTTGTAATCCAAAAGGCAAAACTTTGAATTTGTAGCACCCCATTGGGCAATTGAATGCAGTTTTCCATTCATCTCCTTCCCTAATTCTCACGCGGTAATACGCTTCCCTTAGATCTAGTTTAGTAAAAATCTTTCCTTTCGATAGGTGTGATAACATGTCCTTCATGAGGGGTAGGGGGTATAGGTTGCTTTCACTGATCGCATTAAGGAGTCTATAATCCACACATAAGCGTAAAGAGCCGTCCTTCTTCTCTCTAAAGAGGACCGGAGCGGCCACCTTAGGTTTGGCTGGTTCAATGAACCCCCTTTCTAGGTTTTTCTTTATAAATCTCTCCATTTCCTCCTTCTCCTTTGGGCTCATGGAGTATAATCTGGGCTTTGGGAGTTTTGCCCCGGGCTTGAACTCTATGGCACAGTCCGTGGGTCGGTGGGGGGGAAGCTCATCCGCCCTCTCCTCACTGAAAACTTCAGCCAGGTCTCTGTACTCCTCTGGTATTTCTGGTAGCCCCTTTTCTTCACCCATGGACGCTATTTCCGTTTTTAATTTTGATGGATCCCCTTGGGGTTTTAAGTCTGTAGGGTCCTCCTTCAGGAAATTGATTTCTTTCGTCCTCCAATTTACCCAGGGGTTCCATTTTGTTAACCATTCCAGCCCTAGGATCATCGGGCATTCCATGCCTGGGGTCACTATAAACGTTAGGTCTTCCTCATGATTCCCCAGGGCTAGGTGGATTGGTAACGTGGCTAGGGTAGCTGGCACCCCCCCTGCTATGGACCCATCTAACTGACCAAATGAGATTGGTTGTTCCAGCCTCCTCACTGGGATGCCCAGATTTCCCACTAGAGTCGGGCTAATTAGGCAGCGGGTGCAGCCAGAGTCTATTAAGGCTTTCACTTTTACAGCTTCAGGCATGGAGGGGGCTAATATAGTCACTGTCTTGAGGATGGGTGGGATGGATCCACTTACCAGTGGTTCACCCTCCGAGGTGTCATCTGAGGCGTCCACCGGCCCTGCGGTGTAGGCTGGGGCTCTTTCCTCACGATGGGTGGAAGTAGGGGATTCCACAGCTTCTATTCCTCTCATGGCAGATTCTTTTGACTTAGCTGGGGACTTCCCAGATTTGCTGGCCGGTGGTCTGTCTGGGTTGTGCTGGGGGGCTTTTGAGCGGCATTCTACAGCCCGATGCCCCTCTCTCCCGCATTTGAAACAGCCCATTGGTTTCTTGGCCATAGCCGATGGCTTTGCTGGTTCGTGCGTTGGTTCAGACGGTGAGCGGCTCCATTGTTTTCCTCGGCGGTGCCTCCTCAGTAGGTCGATCTCTGCTTCCTCTGCCAGGACGTACCATTCGTCGAGTTGGTGTGGGTCCCCCCGGGGCAGGCAAGCGTCATATAGGTCGTAATTCAGACCGTCTTTGAAATGGCTAAGGAGGATGTCTTCCGGCCAGTTCAGCTTGCTGGCAATAGTTCGGAATTCTTGTGTATATTCAGCTACTGGCCGTCTGCCTTGCCTCATTGTTTTGATTCTTTCGCGTGCTTTGCGATCAGCCAGGTGGTCCTCAAATCGCCTTCTCAGAGAGGACATGAAACGGTTGAAGTCGTTGAGCTCTGGGGCATTTGAATCATGCAAATTCACCACCCAATCGGCGGCCGGTCCATCCAGAGCAGATTGCACGATCCGGATACGGGCTTTGTCGCTAGGGATGTGTCGCCCGTGTTCCTCCATGTAGCCAAGGACTTGGGTTAGGAAGAACCCCAAGCGTGTCGGCTCCCCCTTGAATTTTGCGTCCAACGGCGGAAGTCTTTGAATGGAGCGGTGTCTTCTTCGTCGGTATTGTCTTCTATCTGGATTCCCTTCTGCAGGTCGGCGGGGGGTGGGGACTACTGGATCAGCGGATGTCCCCGGGGCTGCAGGTTCCAATTCCCCTTCAGTGTCTCTCCAATTGCGGCTCCAGGAGTTGGTGCGGTCGTGGGGTTCAGGATTCTCCTCTCCTAGGGAGCTGAGGGTTCTCTTCATCAAGTTGATAGCTTTCTCTAGGATCCAGTTCGAGTGCTGTGCCCAGCTCCCTTCATCTTCGCTTGTGTGCAGGGATCTCTCCATCTCCTGCTTCCATCCTGGTTGGTTGGCCCCCCGTCTCAGGGTCACCTTGCTTGATTTCTTTTCCCACTCGCCTTTCTTTCCAACGCCCATTGACCACCGAGGCTTGTGGTTACGCGTCTCCACCTCCTCTTCTCCTGAGGAATCTGACCCTTCAGATCCGGATATTTGGCAGGTTTCCAGTTGGGGCAACGGCTCCCTCTCCGGGGGGCTTTCCCCCTTCCCTGCTTCGTCGTCTGCCATGGTAATTTTTGCAAAGTCCCCCGGCAAGGTTCTTCCTTCCAGGTTGACTAATTTTGCAGATCCTGTCTAATGTAAGGACCCTCCTCAATTTACATCTTAAGAAGACAGAACTCTTGGAACAGGTTTTCCAACAGGAATCTTTATTAAGAAAAACTGACTGAAGGTGTGCTAGACAGGATCTGGGGAACCCCCCTGATCCTTCAATGTTTTAAAGCGTTCCCAAGCAGTCCCACCCCACATTCCTTCCGGTCAATCCAAATTGGCAGATGGCTGGGTGTTAAATCCATCGGATCCCAAACGTTGCAATCTTCCCCCCCACTTTTCCTTGCTGCCGGTAATAGGAGGCTTCATAGGGAGTGAGATCAAAGGCTGATGGCCGCATTGTTATTGTTAGTACTCCAGAGAGGGAATCCACAGAGGATGTTTATTCGTAGATGATAGAAGGAATGCCAGCCATAAACCCCCGTGTTTACTCCCCCCCCTTTGTAGTATGACAGAATCCCAAAGAGAGTAAGAATTGGGTTTTCCCAGAGTAGATTAGTTAGAAATAAAATATAATTGGATTCTGACATCTATACTAATTATCTGAGATTGAAGTTACCCAGTAAGAAATTAGGGCCTAAGTTCCTTGGTCCCTATAGTCAAAATTATTAATCCTGTCATGATTGAGTTAAAACTCCCATGCCTGTTTGGAAAAGTTCCCCTCGTCTTCCATTGCAGTTTGTTAAAGCCAGTCACAGAATCCACATTGAGGCCAATTCCAAAAAAAGCACCGGGTCCCATTATGGTGGAGAGTGAGACTCATTATGAAATAAAACACATTCTTGATTCTAAATTATATAAAGGGAAATTGCAATACTTGGTGCAGTGGAAGGAGTATCCCTTATCAGAAGCTACCTGGGTGAAGAGCGGGGCTGTAAAGGCAGAAAGGTTAATACAGAAATTTTATGATAAGCATCCCCAAAAACCTAGGGGGGAGGGTTCCTAACTTGTGTTTCTGCTTCTTTCACAGGAATTGCTTTCTCCTGAGGGCGGTTCGACTGTCAACTCTATAACGAACCTAGCTGCAGCCATTTGTGTCATTCTAGGTTGCTACAAGAAAGGGGGAGAGGTATTTCTGGTAGTCTAAACATGAGCAAATCTTGTGGGAACCAAGGTCATTCCCATACCGAGGGGGAGAAGGAGGATCATTTAGTCAGAAAGCCCGCCAAGCTGTTCTATTGGATAGCATTAGCAGATGGGTGGGAATAGTTACATTGTATTACTTTGATTCTTGGAGGGAAAGTTTAGATCTGGTTTAACTTTTGACCATACCGATATTATGTATCCAATAAACATGTTCTTTGAGGAATTTTCCTGCCTTGGAGTTCTGATTTATTTGGTCTCGTTGATCAGAACCTTGACACTTGAGTGGTCTGGGATGGGTTATGGGAAAATTAAGGTGACCTGTGGAACTATTGCTTTAATGTAGGAATATAGGAGGAGAATGTGATGAGTTGCACCAGAGATGTGTGATTATGGTGCTGTGTTCTCTTTTTCCTGGTTTGATTATAATTGTTTTTATTTACCTGTGTATATTGTTTTCATTATTGGGTTGTAAGTTTGTCCAGAGTAAGATGGGCAGCTGTACAAGTGATAAAATAAAATAAAATAGCTATAAGTATAAGGTAATAAAAAGGATTAGATATAGCATAAGAACAGAGAAAGAAAGACAGATTTATAAAGATTAAATTAAGAATATAATCAAATACCATTGTGTGTTAAGAGTACCTAAAACAACAAAGGGGGAAGCAACCTTAAGTAAATAAATCTTTGTTTGATAACTTTAAAAGTCCATAATGACAGACCAAACGTATGATAATGTTATACTTCAGCAAATCAGAGAGATAAATTTGTGAAAACACTGTGCAGCATTCTGAATAAACACAATCTGAGGAAAAGCTATTCTGTAAGTATCTTGAATGGATGGGTAGCAATGAGAGAGAATAAAACAAAAAGCATTTGGGCCAAAAAATCAACAAGAACAATAACTGCTGACAAAAGTTAAAAAGTTAATTTTGTACACATGCTTATGCATAAATCTTTTCATACTTTTGTGAGACGAAGGAATATAAATCGAAACACATGATTTATTCGATTATTTATGATGAAAAATTGAGAAAATTAATGGAGGACAGAAGGCTGACAATCTACTCCCGCTCTTTTCTTCACAGCCTGGGGAGAAATGCCCCAAACAAAAGGCAATTATCCTATGCATAAAAATGATTGAGTATGGTGGAAATATAATAAGGGCAATTTCATGCAGGGTCTTTACACTGCTACAGAAGTGACTGCGTATTTAT
The DNA here is from genome assembly GCA_023970755.1 of Azemiops feae. Taxonomy (NCBI): domain Eukaryota; kingdom Metazoa; phylum Chordata; class Lepidosauria; order Squamata; family Viperidae; genus Azemiops; species Azemiops feae. The sequence continues at coordinate 33,639 of JALGBA010000420.1, read as the reverse complement.
GTGAGCTCATGTTATTATCTTTGTTCAACTGCTGAACTATTTCTTCTGGCTCACCTGCAGTAGCTAGAATCTCACAAAGGCACACTGTCCATTTGGAACCCTAAAGCTGAGGAAAGCTTCTGAGTGGGCCACTTTGCCATTGGAAACAACTTTGATTAGAGGGCTGGAGTCTAATACAGTTGCAAGAATTGGGTATGTCTAGTCTAGTGAAAAGAAGGACTAGGGGTGATGTGATAGCAGTGTTCCAATATTTGAGGGGTTGCCACAAAGAAGGGGTCAACCTATTTTCCAAAGCATCAGAAAGCAAGACAAGAAACAATGTATGGAAACTAATCAAGGAGAGAAGCAGCCTAGAACTAAGGAGAAATTTCCTAACAGTGAGAACAATTAACCAGTGGAACAGCTCACAGAAGTTGTGAGTGCTCCATCATTGGAGGCTTTTTATCAAGAGACTGGACACCATTTCTCTGGAATAGTATAGGGTTTCCTGCCTGAACAGGGAATTGGACTAGAAGACCTCTAAGGTCCTTTCCAACTCTGTTATTCTGTTATATTCTGTCTCACTCTTCCTCCCAGTTCCTGGCTTTGTATCAGCTTATCCCAAACTTTTCTAAAGTTTCTCTCACTTTATTATGATGACAAGTTGCCATCCTTTTGACAGATTCTATTAATGAAACAGAGGTATAATCTCTTGCATCTGTAATAACTGCTCTCATATCTGCTCTCTTTTTTCTTTGGCAATCACCAGGCATATTTACACAATGTGAGCTAAATACACATTTGGGCATCATGCTCTCTTTTGGTCAGTTGGAGTAAGCAATGATTTATAGTGTTTCAATATATTGAGGTAGGGAGCAGAGAGGATGACTATGGATAAACTTGAAACTTCTTTGGAAGCACTGGGAACAGAATGAAATGACATGATGGTGGTGTGGAAATATCTGGAGAGTTAGATGGAAAAAAATCAGTTGAAAAATTTAGAAAAGGTAACAAGAAAAAAAATAAGAGAACATTTCAATAGAGAAGAGTCAAGAAATGAATTACAAGAAAGATACATTGGTGAGGGTACTTAAGGATAAGCAGCCCTTCTGTGATTGTGGGCATATCTCAGATGTTGAGAACATTTTGGGAGATACACTCACAATGTAGTTGCCAGTGGGGCTTGGGCTGTCACAAAGTACCCATTTACCAGACAGGCAAACTAGTAAAGGAACAATCCTTGCCAAGTCCTTCTAAGGGTGTTCCTTATTAAACCAAATATAAAATAACGGTGTCAGAAAAGCAAACTAGTAAATGAACAGTCTTGCCAAATGCAATTGGTGCACTAGGATGTCTCCTATTGGCCAACTTACTTTGCCTATTTTTTAAGACAGATGAGGTCACTTCCACAGGATTAGGCTGTGGCCATTCATAATTTACTTTTTAATGCAAATTAAATTGCATTTAATCCAAATTTTTAAAAGTAGAGCAAATGTGAAAGCATGCTCAAAGTTACCACTTAGAGGCACAAATGACCAAGCTCAAATTATCCTACATCAGCACATGTTGTGAAAACCTAGCTCTCTGGTGAAGGCTCTTGTTATGTTTTCTGTTCGATGCGGCATTGAAGAGGCAGCAGATAAAAAACTACTTTCTTTATTAAAGGTCAAAACAGAAACTAACAAGCACATGCTCCACCCATACTTATACACTCTGCCTAAAGGCGGCAGCCAATAGGAGCACAGTATTCTCCCGCTTAAATGCATAACAAGTAGTCTGCAGACAGAAAGTCTGGCCTGCTGGCTACGTGGCCTGCTAACAGTTATTACACAGTTTTAAGAAACTCAATTCTCAGATTTTAACTCAATACATTACATCCCTTCCCCCTAGATCATTGACACTTACAAACTTTGTTTGTTTGTGCAAACATTACAGAAATTCAAAAGGTATAATGGCATACAATGGTACATAAGCATGACATTACACTGTTCCAGTAGCAAGAATACCTAAGCATTCCAGTTTGCAAGAAAACACATAAGCATTCAAGATTGCAAGGAAAATACATAAGCATTCAAGTTTGCAAGGAAAATACATAAGCATTCAAGTTTGCAACGACAAAAACCTTATGTAGTCTTTTAAGTATTTCGATGGCCTTTTTCCCCACTCCGAACGTCTCGGAGCTGCTGCCAGCTCCCGATCTGCAAGCTTGCCTTCCAGGCTCGGCAGACCAGGGCTTTGTGACCCGTCCGACGCGGGTAGAGCCGATTCTTGAAGGCTGTCTGTTCCGGTAGACCCAAGCCTGTGTCTATTTCTCTGTGGCTGGCCTGTTCCGGTAGGCCTGAGCCAGTGTTCCTCAGTGGGGTAGAACCCACCGGATCGGCATGAAAAGCCGATTGAAGAGCCGGTTGTCGGCATTGTCCCGTAGGCGCAGTGCCTGAATTAGGAGCAGCCTCATTTGCGAAACCCCCGTTCGGCAATCGCAAAGTCTCTCTTTCACTGGGAGACTCAGATTCACGATCGCAATCGTGTTCCTCCTCCTCCCCCTGAGCAGAGTCATGAGCGGAAGGGTGGTTTGGTAGCCTCCGTCGCAGCTGGTCAATGTGCCTACGAAGCACTCGACTGTCTTCCAGGGCCACTTCATATGAGAGTGGCCCTGACACCTTGCAAACCACAGCTACCACCCACAGTGCCCCTTGCCCATAGTTGCGCGCCCAGACTGGGTCGCCAACTTGCAAGTGCCTCGGAGCCTTAGGCTGCTGTGCTTGTGAAGCAACCCTGTCTGGATGTAAGCGATCCAGCTTTGTGATCAAACGCCGCCCCATCTTAATTCAGCTGGGCTTTTGCCCGTAGAAGTGCAGGGCATTGTGCATTGGCAAAGTAAGAAATCTGCCAGCCTATGGTGCCACTTGCCAGTTGCAATCCTCTTCAAGGATTCCTTGGTCGTTCTGACCATGCGCTCAGCTTGGCCGTTAGAGGCTGGGTGAAACGGAGCCGAAGTGGCATGCCTAATCATATTAGCCCTTAAAAAGGACTGGAATTCTGCAGAAGTAAATTGAGCCCCATTGTCAGAGACTATGACATCAGGGAGCCCATGCATTATAAAGATGCTGCGCAGAACCTGGATGGTCCTAGCAGTAGTCATATTGGATACTGGAGCGACCTCTAACCACTTGGAGTGGCTGTCCATGACTATGAGGAAGAGTTGCCCCTGAAAGGGGCCTGCAAAATCAATATGGATTCTCGACCATGGGGCTTGGGTGGAGGAAAAGAGAAAGAGAAAGGTGGAGGAAAAGAGAAGAAGGGGATTCAAATACAGTGTCAATTAGCACACATTTGGGAAACATTAAAAAACAGATTAGGAATTGATCGCCATGGAGAAAATCTATGTGATCACTATGAGTCGATAATGAATTTATTGCACATAATTTAATGCAAATTTAAACATTAAATTAAGCTACAGCAAATTTCTAAATGTCTTTTCTAAGATGCAATGCACAGAACTGCATGTGGTCTGGCCAATACAGAGTAGAAATAAAGGTGGCTTCTCTATTTTTCTATTGTAATTTTATTTATTGCATCTGCAACACACTGTTATCTCACGTTCAGCTGGTGATCCATCAAGACAGCCAGATCTTTTCATGTGTATTGTTGGCTGGTATGACTCTAACTCTTCACAGATTTTTCCTATCCAATGGACAATGGATAGCATTGTCCCTGTTTAAATTTCTCTTGGTTTCTTCTCATTCTTCCATTGAGAATCATTGTCCTCAGATAGTCATGTTTGTAGTAGCTGCTTTCCATACAGGAGCCCAAAATCATAAGTCTGGATATCTTTGTGTGAGAGCTCTGCAATCTATTATGAAGGTCAACAGAAAAGAGCTCTCCTTGGCGTGATAGGTCATTTATGTAATGTTCCTCCATTTTTCCATCCCTCTCCACTTCTATCCTTTTATATCTTATATCTTCTTATGGATTTCTCGATAGTGTTGCCACTTTTCAAATATTATTTATTTCTAATCCATATTTTTAATGATAATGATAATTTTTAATGATAAATTGGAGGAGTGCATAGATTTACTTCTAGCTGCTTCATCTTATGCACTAAGAGGATGAATAGCATTTAAACATATATAATTCTTTTTTATATTTAGAGAAGAAATTATGACACATCCACTGCAGGTCACCAAAGAGTTCTATCAATCTCTATTTGCTCAAGTGGAAAAAGAACTAAAAGAAAAAAGGAAAGAAAAAAGCTACCTTCTTTTTTATCTTTCCTGTCAAATTCCCTTGACAAGCTCCTGTTTGCTCTCCCTAGTCACTCACCCAGTGAGCCACATAGGGAAATGAAAATAATGCCAGAGGCTATTGCTTTGCAGGTAAAGTTGACAGGCTGCAGGTAACTTTGAGTTATTGATTGACCTCTAGCTGCTTACACTTGAAATAATCATTAAAGAGAGAAACTTGTTCAGCAAATAGTATATTAAAATTATTTCTTGTGGCTGTCATTCTGCATCGGTCCTTGTAGATTTAAACTGATGTGTGTCTTTTAGTCTTAGAGACTCTGATATTAACATGTATCTCCCCAAATGCAGGCTTTGTTTACACAGCCAAGCCTATTAAAGCAAAAGGCCTATTGTTTTCTGTAAATCAGTGGTGGTCTCTGTAATAAGGTAATTATAATGCCAACAAGTTATTATTAAGGGAAATTTGTACTCTATGGATAGCTGATCTGAGTTAACCACTAACATCCAAGGAGCCTGGGACCAACTCTTAGATATGTACACATAGACTTCCTCAACCTGACACTTGTAGGATGCATTATACAGCAATTCCTTACATTCCATGCTACCTGACTAGGAATTCTGGGTTTTGCAAGCTTAATATAATAATCTGGTGAGTATTATGAGGCAGAGGCTGATTTATAAGATTGCTACCCAAATTTCATGTTGCTATTATAAAGGAATGTAGACATTTCACAGCTTATTAACTTAAAAGAAATGGAGTTTCCGGGTGAACAATCAGTGTATTTTAGAAGCAGCAATACACAAAATGTTGTTTTCAGTTTACTTGCTTGCTTAATTTTATAAGTGAAATTTCTTTCAAGTCACTTAGCATTGTGAAAACTGTTTATGTGTTTTAAACAATGCAAGAACTAAATTATTACCACTAGTTATTGTATAATTTCATTTCTTTGCTTTTCCTTGAAAGCCTTCTCTGGTAAAAGATATATACTTTTAACATACATACCAATTTTCTTGAAACCAATTGCCTTTATTAAAATGTCTGTGTTCTACTAAATGTACAATAGCATGAATAAAGTGCAGTTTAGCTGTATAATCGGTGTACAGTAATAAACAACAGACAAGACAAATCTAAGATAAAAAGCCAGTGACAAAACAATTTAAATCATATTATTTAATAGGAAAGTATATTTTATTTTTATTTTTCCTGGAATGCTATTGAACATGCTTAATAAAAGAAGAAAAATGCTTTAAATGTTTTAAAATGCACAAATACTCCTATAGCATTGACTTAGGCTCAAGCCCTTGTCAACCTTCATAACTTGGTTATGTGAATAAAACATAAAAATAACAAAGGAATTATATGCTATCTTGCTGCAGATTATACATAATATGGCTTGGGGGGCGGGTTATTTAAAGGACTGCCTCTCCCCCATTACATCACCCGGCTCACCAGAATGGGTAGGCAGGGTATGTTGCGGCTCCCATCTATCAGGGATATATATCTGGTGGGACTGTCAAAAAGGGCCTTCTTGGTGGGGACCCCTTCCCTATGGAATATCATCTCCCAGAGGTACCTCACCTTGTTGCTTTTCTAAAAGAACCTGAAGTTTTCTCAGTGGGCCTGGGGATCCTGAACCGAGATGGAATTGATCAGGTGATTGATCTGATTGTGTTGTTGCAGCCATGAGAATATATGTGTTATGATTTTTATGTTGTGATTTATAATGTTGTAAGCTGCCCAGAGTCACTTGTGTGTGATTGGGCAGCCATATAAATTTGTTTAATAAATAAATAAAGTATCTATTGCTTTTAATAATATTTAAAGTATTTATGTATGAAATGTACAGGAGGAGGAAAGTCACGTTCAGCTTCTGTATGAAAAAAGGGATATAAATCAAATAAATAAATAGCTACAGCCAAAAAGAAAAAAAATCATGACTACTGTAGTACTTTCTGTAATTGCCAAGATCACAGGTATTATGCCAACTAAATATTGGCTTTTATTTCATTTTATTTTTTCAATTTAATCAGAATAGAGCTAGAAGGGACCTTGGAAGTCTTCTAGTCGAACCCCCTGCTCAAGCAGGAGACCCTATACCATTTCAGACAGGTGGCTGTCCAATCTTTTCTTAAGAACCGCCAGTGATGAACTACCTACAACTTCTGAAGGCAAGCTGTTCCACTGGTTAATTGTTCTCACTGTTAGGAAGTTTCTCCTCAATTCCAGGTTGCTTCTCTCCTTGATTAGTTTCCATCCATTGTTTCTTGTCTTGCCTTCTGGAAAATAAGTTGACCCCCTCCTCTTTGTGGCAACCTCTGTAATACTGTAATACTGCTATCATGTCCCCCCTAGTCCTTCTTTTCTCTAGACTAGCCATACCCAATTCTTGTGATCGTTCTTCATATGTTTTTGTCTCCAGGTCTTTAATCGTCTTTGTTGCTCTTCTTTGCACTTTTTCCAAAGTCTCAACATCTTTTTTGTAATGTGGTGACTAAAACTGGATGCAGTATTCCAGATGTGGCCTTACTAAGGCTTTATAAAGCAGTACTAATACTTCACGTGATTTTGATTCTCTGCCTCTGTTTATACAACCAAGGATTGTATTGGCTTTTTTTGGCTGCTGCCCCCACTGTTGGCTCATATTTAAGTGGACTCCAAGGTCCCTCTCACAGTTAGTGTTTTAGAGCCAGGTTTTGCCTAATCTGTACTTGTACCTTTGGTTTTTTTTCTGCCTAGGTGTAAAACCTTGCTTTTCTCCACATTAAATTTCATGTTGTTAGATAGAGTCCATTGTTCAAGTCTGTCAAGATCTTTTTGGATCCTGAGCTTGTCTTCTGGGGTGTTGGCTATTCCTGCCATCTTAGTGTCATCTGCAAATTGATGAGTTCCCCTTCTGTTCCTTCATCTAAACCATTTATGAAGATATTGAAGAGTACTGGGCCTAAGACAGAATCTTTTGTTACCCTACTGCTTACTTCCCTCCAAGTAAAGTCATATGTAAGGACAAGGGAGGTGGTGGTTAAGAAGTGTGAAATATAAACAAACATGTATTATAGTAATCATTGCTTCATAATATAAGATATTTAAAAGTACATTTAGTTCTCTTTCAGCTTCCAACTCAGGGAGATTATGTTGTTTTTTACTTTACTTTTTTCCTCCAGTAGCCAGAATATTGTTGTATGGCAGTGCAATAGATAAAGTATGCATATAAAAGTTTTGTACCAATTAAATTGAGGAAGGATTGAATTCCTAAGAATTTTGGCAAAAGCTACCATCCAGATGGGAATTTAAACATCCTGGGAATCTAAACACATGATGGCAATGTACTTTATAAGGCAATTTATTTTCAACTGCTGCAGTAAATTTGGATGCTTTTAATTTGTTTATGAGCAAGTAAGAGGAGATTGAGTGGCATTTGAAATTTTATTTTACATCAATGTAGGCCAGTTTTCTATGCATAAGGTTGCAGTCTGATTATAAGAAACTTGAAATAAATCATATTTCAGTCAAAATAAACAAGTTAGGAAAAAATTCCATACAGAAAACACTAGATAACAATTTAATAATAAATAAAACTTTACAACAAACAACAGTAAGACTAGAATCAAGTCTAAAATTAGGATTATAAATGCAGCAAATTCTGTTAATATATAGCTTATTTTAGATTATTAGTCAATAGTCCCAATATATCTGAACTTCAGAACATCACGCCTTCATCATTCTAATCTAATTTCTGAGATTTTGGACCAACTGAATAAATATATTTGATCTTACATCTTTTACAAAGACAGGAATCTCAAACTACCACAGTTGTCATCAAATAGTTCCTAAGCAAAAATAATCTGTAAAACAGCCACATCTCCTGTTTGATTTGGACGATAATTCACAAACTGATTTATAGACCAAGTGGTAGGATATTAGTCTATTCTGTCCCCTTGCCTTCTTCTGTTCTAATTTTTTTCTCCTCCATCTATAAATAGGAGAAGAAGGAGAAAAACATCCACAGAATATGTCTAGGTGGCTAGCACAGAAGACCCTTTTTTAAGTGTTGCAATAGACTGCAATGGGGAATTTTCTAGAATCATCTGAGAGTAATCACGGAATACTTGGTGAATTCTATGAAAAGCATTTGACTTTGTTACACTGACAGCCCAAAAATAAGTAAATGTGTGCAAATAAGTACAGATAAATAACAAAACAAAATAATTTAAGTAGATAGTAATAAACATGATTAAATCTTCTGCGTTGTTCTCTTTTCTGGGAAAAGAAGAAAACCTTCAGACGTTCATCCCAAGGACCAAAGACTGGATCTTTTTATTAATTCACATATTGAGCAGACATACTCAAGCCAGATGTAACTGGCAAGGACAGAAACTTCTTACTGAAGGTATGTAACAAAGGTCAATTTGTCCTTACTAATGTTACAAGCAAAAGGCATCAAAATTATACAGTGCACAAGAACAGAGTGATCCTCAACACTTGTCACTTGATAAGGGCAAACATTCAAAATCATCTCTACCAATTACTTTCAACAAAGGCATTCAAATGCTTTAACAAATAGGTCACTCAAAGGCCCACAAAGAGGGTAACTTGGTTCATTAGTGCCTAAATTCCATGAAAAGGTAATCAGTATCTATCCAATTCAAGTAAAATGCCAGCCAGTTAAATCTGGGCAGACTACCAATATGCCATTTGTCATGAAACTCCATTCCAGTTTAGATAAATTCAGAAGTGTATCTAACTAATGATGATAACGAGGGATCCTTGGTGCTTTCTGAGCTTGCTTGTTTTCTTGCAGACATTTCATTACCCAAACTAGGTAACATCATCACTGCTAGTAAGGAGTGCTGTTTGCTGTCGGTTTATATTCTGATGTCTTGCCTATCTGTGTGTGTGGGGGCGGCCTTAGGGATTCTTTGATTTACTAATGGCTCTGTGGCAGTTTCTTGGTTGGGGTATTGCTTACTTGATTGTTGGTCTAAGTTGACCTTGGAGTTAATCTAAGCTGATCTGAGTGCTGATTACTGGTGGAGAGGTGCTGGAGACTTTTTCTCTTTGGGGCTGGTTGATTATCTCTTTGGCATAATCTATAGATCCGTGGTGGCAAACCTATAGCACGCATGCCACAGGCGGCATGCAGAGCCGTCCCTGTGGGCACACGAGCCATCGCCCCAGAGGGAGGCGGAGCCGGGCTGCTCCCTTTCCCCTCTCCTTGTGCGCCAACGCTCTCGCTCTCTTTCTCTCTGCACTGGGAGTCAGGGAGCAGCTGCAAGAGCTGGGCGGATCCAGGCTGGATGGTGAAGGCAGGGCTTTTTTTGTCATACAATGCAGGTACCTTTTTTTGAACAGAAGCTTCCAGCGCGAGTCCAGGTATGCCTGCAGAGCGATTTTGCGGACTGCCAGCAGCCCAATCTGGGCTCCGGAGGCCTGGAAAAGGCCTCTGCCACCTGGATCTATGGCTGCAGAGTGATTTTGCACACACCCCAGCTGACCTGGGCTCCAGAGGCCTTTTCCAACCCTCCGGAGCCCGGATCGGGCCGCTGGGGGGCCACAAAATCACTCCACGGCCATGCATCCGAGCTCTGGAGGCTTGGAAAAGGCCTCCGGAGCCTGGATTGGGCCGCTGAGGGGCCGCAAAATCACTCCACAGCCATGCATCCGAACTGGGCTGGGCTGGACTGGCTGGGCACGGAGCCTCCTCGCCGCTTCTTCCCCCAGGGACATCAGGAGCGCCCACCCCACCTACCGCTCATCCCAGGGCAGCTGCCGCCGTCCGGCGCTCTCCAGCCTGTTGCCAGCCAGCTGGGCATGCCGAGCTCGGGCCTCAGGCAGATGGAGGCCGGAGGGGAGCAAGAGCCGCAGCTGCCCATCTGCGCTCTTCTGCCGCAGATGCCACGGCTCCACTTGCCTGGCAGTGTGGGGGTGCACTCATGCACAGGGATGCACTGGCCAGCCGGGCGCAACGAGCTTGGGCCTTGGGCAGATGGAGGCCAGAGGGGAGCGAGGGCCGTGGCTGCCTGGCTCCTCCGCCTGAGGATGCATGTTGGGAGAGACACCGCCCAGCTCGGTAAACCGTGGTCTACCTGCAGAAGGAGGAGGAGGATGGAGGAGGAGGGCTGGCCGGGGATGGGTGCAGCACTGCCCATGGGGGGAACCTGATTAGCCTCAGCCTGGAGAGGGGAGGAGAGACCGAGGGAGCCCGAAGGGAGGCATGCCGGCACGCCCGGCTGGCCGGCGATGGGCTGGAAAGCACCGGATGGTGGCAGCTGCCCTGGGACAAGCGGTAGGTGGGGTGGGCACTCCCGATTTCCGCGGGAGAAGCGGCGAGGAGGCTCCGCGCCCAGCCAGTCCAGCCCAGCTCCACATGTGTCCCCGAGCATGAGCACACCCCCACCCTGCCAGGCAAGCGGAGCTGCAGCATCTGTGGCAGAAGAGCACAGGAGGGCAGCGGAAGGCACGAGGAGCCCCGATTCCAGCACAACCCCTCCCCACTCTCCTCCTCTCCCCCTCAGAAGAGCTTTGGGGCTCAGGAGCCTCCCCCGATGCCCCCTACCCCCACCCAGGGAAGAAAACCATCGCGAGACACTCTTCTGTTTTAACTTTTTTTCCTTGTCGCTTTTGGGAGTTTTCATCCTTCTTTCATGAGACGGCAGCATTTGGGAGGGGGTATAGCTGCCCCCTTCCCCCCAATCCGTCAGCTGAGCAAGACACCTGCCTGCCCATTGCCCCACCTGCCAGAGACCCCCTGGATCTTCCCCATCCCTGCCCAGCCCCCACAGGCATCCTTCCCCAAGAGCAACATCGACCTGGCCATGCCTACCCTGGCCATGCCCACCCAGTGGGCCACACCCACCCAGCATCTGGCAATACATAAGTGGGTTTTGGGTTGCAGTTTGGGCACTCGGTCTCTGAAAGGTTCGCCACCACTGCTATAGATGTTGTTAATGTCTATGTATCTATTGATTGCTAATTTGTCAGAGTGACAGGCTTCTAGAAATTCCCTGGCATTTTTGGATTTGGCCTGGTCTAGCATTGTCACATTTCCCCAATTGAAATTATGGTTAAATTTGTCTATATATTGTGAAATTAAAGAATTTTCGTCATGCCTTTTGACTGCCAGTTGGTGTTCATGGATGCGTTCTGCCAGTCTTCTGCCTGTTTATGCTATGTAGTGGTTGTTGCAGTTCTTACATTGTATGTTGTAGATGACTCATGTTTTTTCTTCTAGGGTTGCTGGGTGTTTTGGTTTACTTAGGATGTTTTGAAGGGCTTTAGTTGGCTTATGTGCTACACTGATTCCATGTGGTTGTAGTAGTCTATTTGCAGTTTCTGAGATATTCTTGATGTATGGCAGTGAAATTCTTTTTAGGGTTTATGTTGGTTGGGCTGTATTGGGTTAGTGGTCAGTGAATTTTTGATGAAGTTGCGTGGGTATCCATTTTGTTGGAATGTGTTGTATAGATAGTGTCAACTCTACAAACGAATTTGGCTGAAGCCATTTTCCCTTCGTTTTCGGTTGCCACAGAATTAGGAGGGGGAATGAGTGTTTTTTAGCTTAGTCAAAACAATAAATTGTTCTGTGGGAACCAAGGTCATTGCTGGTTACATTTTGGCAGGCTAAAGCTTCTTAGAAAGCCTGCGCAAGTAGTTAATTGGGGATTGTGACTTATGACATATTACTGGGGTGGGAAGTTCAACTTTGTAACATTGTAACCTTTGGGGGGAACTTCAGTCTTGGGTTCACTTTTGATCGTGCCAATATTATGTAGCCAAATAAATTTTGCCTTGGAGTTCTTTTTACTGATCTCATCTATCGGAACCAGGACATTAACCCAAGACTAAAATTTATTTTAAAACTTGGGGTCCTGAGTCCTGGTTGCCTACCTTGGGAAGATGACAAAGACTCAGGGAAGACACCAAGATGGAAAAGAAGGGAGAATTGGCTGCGAGCCTTGGTGCTAAGGCAGCAGACAGAACACAGGCTGCCGCCCAAGTGGAAAGTGCAGGTCCGGCAGCCGGAGTAAGACCGAAAGCCCAGGAGGCCCAGCTGGAGCTGTTGGTGCAGCAAGAGGGAGCCTTACCCATTGGGGGAACTTGGCGTTCGGAGACAGCTCAGCCATATTTGCCTCCGCTTGCTCCTTGTGACAGTGATGACGAAGGAGAAGACGACCTGATGGTGAGTCAGACTATCCTACCTTTTGCCTTCTCTGCGAAGCTCTTGGTCCCTAAGACAGGAGTGCACATGGATTTACATGTTTTAATTGACTCTGATTGCACCTGGTGTTTGATCAACCTCCCCACGGTGCTCAAACTAGGCATTCGTGCCAAATTATTGCCCATACCCATGAGGTTCGAACAGGCAGATGGATCCCTGATAAGTGGGGCTCCAGCCACTCACTTGACCGAACCTAGAGCTAGGGGAGCATTTGGAATTTATCCATTTTGTGGTGGTCCCAAAAATGACTGAGGCAGTAATTTTGGGACTAGCCTAGCTGCATAAATGGCAGCCCATGATCTGGTGAGAAAACAGAATGAGGACTTTAAGACTAGCAATGGGACCTTCACCACCCATCCCTGCCAGTGACACAAGTGAAGCCCAGAGACAATCTCTTGAAACCCTGAAAACTGCTGTAAACTCCCTGCCTGGGATACCACTCGTCCCAAGTGAATACCGAGACTTAGATGAGGTATTCAGTGAAACAGAGTGTGACATCCTGCCTCCCCACAGAGCAATTGATTGTGCTATTGAGATTTTGCCAGGAGCCAAACTGCCCAAGACGAAAATGTACTCAATGAACCCCTGTGAGTTGAAATAACTGAGAGTGTACATTGATAAGAATTTGGATAGAGGGTTCATTCAGCCAGCAAAATCCTGAGTAGCTACTCCTGTGCTTTTTAAAGAGAAAAAAGATGGGTCGCTGAGGATGTGTGTGGATTTTAAAGGGTTAAACAGGGTCAGCGTAGAGAATATGTACCCCCTCCCTTTAATGAAAGACATATTAGCCCATTTGGCAAAAGGAAAGTTTTTTACCAAGCTGGACCTAAGAGAGGCATACTCTCGAGTGAGAGTTAAGAAAGGAGATGAATGGAAGACGGTGTTTAACAGCTCCCTGGGAAGCTTCCAGTTCAATGTTATGCCTTTTGGGCTACAGGGAGCCCCTGCAGTGTTTATGCAATTGATCAATCAAGTGCTACATGATCACCTGTACAAGGGGCTCTTAGTCTATCTTGACAACATCCTCATTTATACAGAGACCATGGCAGAACATGCTAAATAAGTGCGTGAAGTGCTCAAAAAACTGTTGAACACTAAACTTTACGCAAAGCTCTCCAAATGTGAATTCCACCAGACACACCTGGACTACCTAGGGCAGGGCTTTTCAAGCGGTGGTACGCGTACCACCTGTGGTACATTGGCACCTGGCAGGTGGTACGCGACCATCCTAGAAAAGTGGTAGCAGGGGAGAGGAATGAGCTGAACCAGCGCAGCACTGCAGAAGTCTGCAGGGCTCTCAGGGCTCAGCAGAAGTGCCAGGATCAGCGCCGCTTTCCAGCTGATCAGCGCTTCTTCGGGGCTGTCAGAGCTCAGCAGAAGCACCAGGATCAGCGCCGCTTTCCAGCTGATCGGCGCTTCTTCAGGGCTGTCAGGCTCAGTGGAAGCGCCAGGATCAGTGTTGCTTTCCAGCTGATCTGCACTTCTTTGGGGCTGTCAGGGCTCAGCGGAAGCGCCAGGATCAGCACCAGGCTCCAGCTGGCAGCACTGATCCTGGCGCGTCTGCTGAGCCCCGAAGAATTGCTGATCAGCTGGAAAGCAGCACTGATCCCGGCATGTCTGCTGAGCCCAGAAGAAGCACCGATCAGCTGGAAAGCAGCACTGATCCCGGCGTGTCTGCTGAGCCCAGAAGAAGCGCCGATCAGCTGGAAAGCAGCACTGATCCCGGCATGTCTGCTGAGCCCAGAAGAAGCGCCGATCAGCTGGAAAGCAGCACTGATCCCGGCGTGTCTGCTGAGCCCTGAAGAAGTGCTGATCACCTGGAAAGCAGCACTGATCCCGGCGCACGTGCTCACACACACACAAACACATGCGCAGGTCTGGGAGTGTTGTGAGTCCGTGCCAGCCAGTGGACCCGGCAGCTGAGTCCGAGGAATCAGAGGAGGAGGAGGAGGTGTTTGGAGAGCCATCAGAGTCAGAGGGAGGCTCTGATGAGTTACAAGACTCACAATCTGATGAAGAGCCTGGCCCCTCCAATCGTGTTCTAGATGAAACTCAGCTGTGTGGGGAGGATGAGTCAGACTCTGAGGATTCACAGTTGGTAGACATTATTGATGCTTGTAAATGAAGGCAGTTAACTAGAGCAGGTCAGCAGCAGTCAATACAACAACTCCAGGGGAGGAGGAGAAGGCATTGAGAAGCCATCCCTTGGGGCTGCTTTATAAAAAGGGAAGGTGTGGGCAGTGCTGGTTGCTGAAGGCAACCGTTTGCAAAGAACTTCCAGGGATCATGGTCTGTTTGTTTTACCGGTGAATTTCTTGTTTAACTCCTGTTCTGTTTGCTTTTTTAACCAATTATCTGTTGGAAAAGTATTCTGTTGTTTTTGTTTTGGAGAAAACTTATCAGGACTGTTTTTGAAATAAAAAAACATTGGTTTTTCCAGCCTACTGTTAAAGAGGGGTTTGTTCTTGTGATGCAACAAGGACGGACATAGGCTGGGACAGAACAGGGAGAGGTGAGCTGAGCCAAGCCACGCAAAGGCAATGACAGGGGGGAGGGGAAGCCTTTGCCCACCACTGCCTGCCTGTTGCCACCTCTTCCCAGAGCCTCTGGCAGTTAAAAAAAAAAGCAGGGAAGGGAGGGAGGAAGGAAAGAAAGAAAGAAAGAAAGAAAGGAAAGAAAGAAAGGAAAGAAAGAAAGAAAAAGAAAGAAAGAAAGAAAGAAAGAAAGAAAGAAAGAAAGAAAGAAAGAAAGAAAGAAAGAAAGAAAGAAAGAAAGAAAGAAAGAAAGAAAGAAAGAGTCAGGGAAGGAGGGAGGGAGGGAACTTGGATATAAAAGGGGGGAGAGAAATTTGTTAAATGAGCTTTGCCCCATTTTATGACTTTTCTTGCCACAGTTGTTAAGTGAATCACTGCAGTTGTTAAATTAGTAACATGGTTAAGTGAATCTGATTTACCCATTAACTTTGCTTGTCAGAAGGTTGCAAAAGGCAATCACATGACCCTGGAACAATGTGACCATCATAAATATGAATCTGTTGCCAAGCATCCGAATATAAATCACATGACCCTGGGGATGTTACAATGGTCATAAGTGTGAAAAATGGTCATAAGTCACTTTTTTCAGTGCCATTGTAACTTTGAACAGTCACTAAGCAAACTGTTGTAAGTCAAGGACTACCTGTACTTTATCACTTTTTTCCGGGGTTTTTTGGTCATCATGTTTTTGACTAGGTGACTGGTGGTACTCGAATGTTGCCATATTCTAAAAGTGGTACAATCGGTGAAAAGGTCGAAAAGCCCTTACCTAGGGTATAGGATTTCCAGTGAAGGCATTGAAATGGACCCAGCCAAAGTTAAAATGGTGATCAAATGGCAACCCCCACGAACCCATATGTCAGGGTTCCGACTAATGAAACACTTCAAAGAACTCACAGGCATTGTTTATCCTAAAAAGTCTTTATTCATATAACAAAGCATCGGCACGGCCAAGATCTGAATTTCCCTCCCTTCCACATAACATTCCAGCCTATTCCCCTCCTCTATTTTGCAGTCATAAATCACATTCTCCAATCAGCCTGGGGGGCAAAGGTTCACTTCCATTCTGTAGCCCGCGTAATTACTCTCTACATACATTCTTTCTCCTCCCCTCCCAGCATCATCTAAGTTAACTCTAAAAATACCAGACAGTTCTGCATATTTTGTCAAAGCAAGAATATCCAATATTAGCAGCATTGACACCATAAACAACTCCAAAGTTTTTTGGGTTTTGCCAATTTCTACCGGCAATTTATCTCCTCATTTACTAAGATTGCTTTGCCAATTACTGAACTATTAAAGATGGGGGGGGGAAAAATGGGGGTAAGCCCCTGCCATGGTCTATGGAAAGCCAAATAGAATTTGACAACTTAAAGAGACTGTTGCCGAATCTGTTCTCAAACACCCCAACCCTGAGGAGCAGTTCATCATCCAAGCCAACACTAGTGATGTGGCTATGGGGGCAGTTCTTCTGCAAAGAAACCAAAAGGGAGACTTGCAACCCTGCACCTATACTTCTAAGAAACTAACAGACACTGAGCGAAGATGGGCTGTTTGGGAGAAGGAAGCCTTTGTGGTAAGATGGGCCCTGCTTACTTGGCTCCATTTCCTTGAGTGGAGCAAGGTGCCTTTTGAAGTATGGACTGATCACAACAATTTAGAGGCACTGAAAACCCCCCGTAAACTATCTCCCAAACAAGTTTGATGGGCGCAGTATTTTAATCATTTTAACTTCACGCTAAAATACATCCCGGGGGGGGGGGGGAAACCTCTTGGCAGATGCCCTCTCCAGGCTGCCCCAGTATAAAAGCCATCATGAACAGATCACGAACTCCATCATTCCACTACCACAGGCAATCTCGCAAATAACCCCAGGGGGCCAACAACAAGCAAAACCACCTGAACCAGCTAGCTCGTTAATGAAAAAACTAAAAGAGGAATTGAAAATTGATTCCTGGTTCAAGGAAAACCAGACCATACTGACCTATCGAGATGGGTTAGCCTGGAAGAGGTCCAAACTATATTTACCAGGCTTCCGGTTCCGGATCGCGGCAAACGCAGTCGTGTGGAGAGCTTTGTCTCTCCCCGGCTGTTTTTCCCTCCGCTGGTAGACCCTTAATTGGGTCAAAAAGTCGCCCT
Source organism: Azemiops feae (assembly GCA_023970755.1). Taxonomy (NCBI): domain Eukaryota; kingdom Metazoa; phylum Chordata; class Lepidosauria; order Squamata; family Viperidae; genus Azemiops; species Azemiops feae. The sequence goes on along the minus strand of JALGBA010000420.1, from coordinate 16,527 downwards.
GGAGGGGTGACTACCATTGAGGAGGCCCTCATTGACTGGGGAAGGGCGGCAGCTCCTTCCACAATCCGAGCCAGCTCCTTAGGGCCATCGGAGAAAAGATCGCCCAGCAAAATGGACGATCACTTCGCTGCACCAGCCAAAAGCCAGAAGAACAGCTAAGCACAAAGAACCCCCGTGGAGAATCTGGGTGAGACCTTTCCTTCCCCCTCTTTCCCTAATTACTCTCCTGTAAAAAGCTTTTGAATTTGAATTACTTCCCTGCTGTGAGAGAGCAGCGTTTCGGCACTGTGGGAAAAACAGCTTTGGAAACTGAAAAAAATAAAACAGCTAATTTTTTATTGACTATTTAACTCTTGGAATACTGAGGGATCCTGAAAATATTTCTACTTTTGAACATTACTATTATTACCATGCTATTTACTATGTTGGAGATGCCTTTCTTTTTTACTTTTTTAATGTGAATTTATTAATTTGGAAAGAAAGACTTTACAGCTTACTGAGGGCATCTTGTGACGAAAAGTGTTACTGCAACTGTATATTTTAATACTGGAGAATGGTTCTGACCTTCAAATGATGATAAGGGTAAAGATAACTTGAAACAGCTGGGTGGTGATCTTGTTTACGAGGAATTGGAGGTGAATATTTGGGGACTTTTATTGAATATAGCCTTCACTAAAAGAGTAAAAGACTTTTTTTTCACCACTGAAATGGAGGATCTTTACCCACAGCTTGATCATGAACTTATACTAGAAGCAATTTTGGAAGCAACAGAGTACATGAAATCTTGGAGAAAAATTAAAGAGAACTATTCAGAATTACAAATTGACTCTCAAAGTTTAATGGATCAAGATCGAGGTACAATTGAGGAAAAACAGTGTAACTCCAAAGAGGTTACTTTACAACAACAGATACAACCTAAAGAGATGGAGGAAACAGATCTACAACCCAACTATGACTTTACTTTGGGAGAAATAGTGGAAATTATGGAACAAATTAACTTCTTACAAATCCACGTACAATCTATGGAGAACCTTGATGATCAAAAAACAACTTTAATTGAGAAATTTGAACTGTCAAAAACAACAGAGACTGACACCCAGTCACAACTCAGTGGAAATTGTGATAATATGGATAAGCAACTAATACTTACAACATGGATCAAAACTGACTACATCATTCAGATGACATTGGAAGAAAAGGAAGAGATTTTTGACCAGTCTGAAATGTTCAGAAATATTTCTTTTCAAATATTGAGGTTTGATGACGTAGAAGCTTTATTATGGGAACCGGTTTGGCACAGAAAGAAACCTAGAGTTAGGTTTAAAAATGGGTTCCAAAATTTTACTTAATGGATTATAAAGGCTTTTGAGATTTTGATTGACCTAAACTTGATTTCTGTAAAAGATTATCCTTTATAATCAATATTTTGTTTTAGATATGATAATTATTTTGCCTAATGGGTTATAAGATTTTTGATTGATATAGATTGAATGATAAAATATATACTTAAAATAGACAGAAATGTTCTCTCTGGATTTATATTTTGATTTCAGATAAGAAAATTATTTTGTAATAGAAGGAGAATAAGAGGGACTGGAGATAAGAGGAGAAATGGTATTAATAAATAATCTACTAGAACAAGAAATAGACTGTATCTGGAAAATATAAGAATGTTATAGTGGGAACAAGATATTTATGCTAGATATAATTATTTGTTAGGGAAAAGGGAAATGAGGGATACCCGAAGTGTTAATAATATGTTTATTTAAGGCTGATTTGAATATGGTAATTCTAAATTAGTAAAGCTTAAAACAGGATTAGATTTTTATAACTGAAATGTGATTGATGTCTGATTGGATTGATTTATTTTATTTAGAAATGTCTTAATTTGAATATGTAAGATTATAAGAGGGAAATAGAGAGGGAATTTGTAATGAATTAATTTGAGCTATATATTTATGACTATGTTTTATGATGTTTGATTTCCCCACCTCCACGTTGGAAAACTTGTTTGGAAAAAAAAACTATATTTACCTGAGTCACTTAGAGTCCAAGCACTCCAGCGCAGCCATGACATAAAACCAGCTAGCCACTTCAGATATCTAAAGACTTTACATTTAGTCTGGAAGCAGTTTTGGTGGCCGGGTTTGAAAACAGATGTTGAAAACTATGTTAAGAGCTGTGCAATGTGTGCAACAATGAAGAAACGCTCCAGAAAGCCCCCTGGACTATTGCAACAAGTTGCAGACCCTTCCCAACCCTGGGAGGAGATTGCCATGGACTTTATCGTGGAACTACCAGAAAGTAGGGGAAATATGGTAATATGGACTGTGATTGACCTTTTTTCAAAGCAAGCTCATTTTGTAGCCTTTTCTGGTCTCCCCTCCACCCAGAAGTTAGCCAAAATGTTCTTCAAACATATCTACCAGCTCCAGGGAGCACCAAAATGGATTATTTTGGACAGGGGGGGTTCAGTTTACTGCTAGATTTTAGAAGGACTTCCTTAAACTGATTGGATCCACGCAAGGATTATCATCAACTTTTCATCCGTCTATGAATGGAGCGGCTGAAAAAACAAATGCAATGGTGGAACAACACATTAGATGCTATGTGGATTACCAGCAGACGAACTGGGCTGACCTCCTCCCTTTTGCCGAAGTGGTTTACAATAACACTGTGCATAGCAGCACTGGAGACACTCCTTTTAAAATAGCTACTGGTAGAGAGTTTATTCCCATGCCTGAATGCCCACAGGACCCTCCTGCTTCTCAAACTTTAGATCAGTTGGTGGCCTCCTGGAAAACTATTTGGGATAATGCAAAGAAGGCTTTATCGAAAGCCTCAAAAATTTACAAAAAACAGGCTGATAAAAAAGGGCTCCTCAGAAACCATTCTGCATGGGGGGAAAGGTCTATCTCTCTACAAAATATCTGAGACAAGTTGCCTAGCAAAAAATTGGGACCAAAATACCTTGGACCTTTCCCTATAGTCCGGATTATAAACCCTGTCACAGTAGAGTTAAAACTCCCTCGCCTTTTGGGAAAGATCCACCCAATCTTCCACTGCAGTCTGTTAAAAACCTTCAGGGAGTCCTGGGTGAGACTGTTTTTCCTTTCTCTACTATTCTGCAACTTGACTCCCTGGAAAAGGTGAAGTCCCAAAAAACAAGAAAGCCTCCAGACACGAGAAGGAAGGGGACTCCTCCAGAGAAACGAAAGTGGTGGCCTAATTTTCTCTTGGGGGACAGAAACAGAGAAATATACAATACTAAATTGGAAATAACATAAAGATACAGCTTTGACAAACTTGGGAATTTAAAGAATTGTTGACTTTTTTGAAAAAATATTGGGGTGAAGCTTAAGAAATAAGTTTTGCTTTAAGTGTTGGAAGATGGATATTTACCAACATCTAGTGTGGATCAGAGACATAGCACTAGAATATGTTGTGTCTGGAGGGAACTTGGCATGAAGCCCAGACATAGATAACTAGCTAGACTCCTTGTATTTTTGGAAACTTTCAGTTCTGCAGAGAGCAGCTGGATGGGGAAAAACATTCTGGGTTGTTTTCTGCATGGTGAGAGTTATAGATTGCTTTGAAGCTTGTTGACCCTCTTGGATTATAAACATCGACTGCCTTTCGACTTCAAGAACTATTTAAAGATAGAGGAAAATTTGCCTTTTTTATTTCTGCTTGGGAGGGACCTATACAGTGGTGGGATTCAAATATGTGAACATATTTCTCTGTGTGGATGCCGTTTCTGGAAGTCCATTCTGGGCCTGGGCAACAAAAAAATAGCTACCGGTTCTGCTGAAGTGGTGCGAACTGGCTGAACCCCACTACTGGACCTATGGATTGACTTTAGGATGGCTGGACACTTTGGATTACAAACATCAGCTGATTGACAATTTTTGGATAGAAGTGCTGTGGCAGAATTTGTAACTTTCCCTTTGGACTTGTCGCTGACTGACAGAGGTGGATTATAAAACTTTTATTTTTTATTTTTGTTTTGATGGTGGATCTATATTTTGGAACCTATTGGACTATATTTTGGAACCTATTGGCTACTAACAAAGACTATAAGAACTATATGTGACAAATTCAAATTCAAATTCAAATTTAAATAGTATATTGCTGTCTTGACTATAAGATTGGTCACTCTGGATAAGGCTAGTATCCAGGGAACATAACAGATTTGACAGAGTATTTGAAAGTTGGGAACAAAAATGAGTGCCCCAAACCTAGCTAAAATTGGTAAAAAACCATCCTCAGCACCTTCTTCTGGAGCCCCTAGTCCTGTACATCAGAGATCTATAGAATCAATGCTCCAACAAGAAAAAACTAACAGTTTCCAGAAAGAAATGCAACCTACACTGCAATTAATTCAAGAGACAATTGTTTCTCATAAAGAAGATACAAGAAGAAGCCACAATGAGACAAAGGGCAACTTGGATAAGATAAATGAGCAAGTTTTTAATTTAAACTGACAATTAGAAAATTGTCAGCAAAGAATGAACAAAGAATTCAGAAAATAGAAGAGAAATCAGAGGAAACTGACCAAAAGATGGAGGAAATAAAGGAAGAAAATCAAAGACTGATGCAAGAAAATAAAAACTTGGAAGATTCAGTGGCAGTACTGGAAATAGAAAAGGCACCCCACCTCTTAAGATTTCAGAATATATCTGAAGACAAGGAAGAAGATCTTACAGAACTGATTACAGAGCTGTTAGCAGAAGTGTTAGAAATTGGGAAACAAGAAATGGAAGGAGAAATTGATCAAATATTTAGAATCAACTCAAGCTTTGCAAGGAAATATAAAGTCCCCAGGGAAGTACGCGTTAGATTTGTGAAGAAATCAATAAGGGACGAAATATTGAGAAGAGTGAGGGATGATCCACTGCAATATAGAGAAAAAGAAATTTGGTTTTGAAACAGATCGCTAGAAGGATAAGAGATTCACAAAAACAATACCAATTTTTGACTAATTGAAAAAGGAGGGAATTTTAGATGGCTGGTCCCGGAGGGGATTTTAATTAATTGGGACACTAAAAGATACAGATTGGACTCCATCTTTAAGGCAACAGAATTTTATGATAGACATAGAATTTTTTTTGAAGAAAAGATTTCAGAATGCCAAGCAGAAAATGAATTTAGAAATCAGGAAGAGTTAACAACAGAAGAGGTGACCATACGAAGAGGAAAAGAAGAAATAGAAAATACAGACCAAGAAGGAGGGGCAGTGGCAAGAGAACAGAGACAGACAAGAACTACTAAGAGAATAAAACCTAAATATAAATAAAGAAAATGGAAAAGGAAAGTGGGATTTTCTCAATGAATATAAATGGGTTGAACTCCCCATCAAAAAGGAATTTTTTTTACACAACTACAAAAAGTAAAAATGGATATAATTTGTCTTCAAGAAACACATATAAAAAGACAACATTATAAATTTTTGGAATGCCCGAAAATTGGGGAAGTTTATTTCTCATCAGCACAACAAAAGAAAAGAGGAGTAGTCTTATATGTTAAGGAGACAATAGACTCTAAACACATCTACTCAGACGAAGAAGGAAGAATTTTAATGGTGGAAATAATGATAAACCAAAAACAGATATTGATGGTAGCAATATATGCACCAAATAACAAACAAGAAGAATTTTACCAAAAACTACATAAGAAAATATTGGAAATGGAATATCAAAATATTTGCTTAGTAGGAGATTTTAATGCAATTGTAGATGGAAAACTAGACTATAGAAGCAGTAATATAGGGAAAAGGGGAAGAAAGAGACTACCTAAGGCATTTTTTAAAATGACAAAAGAAATTTCCATACAGGATATGTGGAGAGAAATGAATCCAAAAAAATCCCAGTATACATTTTATTCGAATAGGCATAAATCATGGTCTAGAATTGACATGATATGGATGTCTCCTGAATTAAGAACAAATATACATGAGATTGAGATAGAAACTAATATATGACTGATCATAATCTGATAAAGCTGACTTGGAGAGGAGTAAAGAAAAAACTAAGATGGACACTGAATCAATCTTTACTAAAAGAGAAATAATTTATACAAGTAGCAGTAAAGGAAATGGAATTCTTCTTCAAAGAAAATAAGAAAGAAGAGACATCACTTCATAACCTATATGGTGAAAAAGAATAAGGAAAAACAACAACAACAAATGAGGTTAAAGGAAGAATTTAAAAAACTGGAGTTAGAATTACAAATAGATCCACAAAAGAAAGTTATCTAAAAACAAATGAAGATAATAAAACACAAATTAAACCTAGTAGAAGCTGAAGAATTGGCTCAACAAATTAAAAGGGAAAAACAATTTTTTTTTGAAAATGCTAACAAGCCAGGTAGATGGTTAGCTTATAAATTGAAAAAAGAAAGAGAGAAGAAACTGATAAACAAATTGCAAGATGAGAAAGGCTGTCTACAATTCCAAAATGATACAATAAACAAAATAGTGTGGAAAACGAAAATATTGGCTATTGTTCTTCTATGCAAGATTTAGGCCCAGGTGAACTAAATCAGGCCTCATGGAAAAAGTATTGAACCAAAGTCTGTGCTATGCTTAATTTTGCAGTTTGCAACTGTACTTTACTCAATATGATTTTGCTAAGCTTGCTTGTTTCAAATGTATTTAGAACATAAGGACTGGAATTGTGAGAAATGGGGAACTGAAAGTAGTTGATGGGTGCAAGTTCAGATGTACATGAGTATGAGGAAAGTTATGGTCAGCAGAAAGTCAGCAGAAAGTGCAAGGTTGCTGACCATCTGTCTACGGTCTTAGGATCAGAAAAGGTATAAAAGGTTGGGACTGGACCTGATTGATTTGCCACTGGCCAATAGCCGTCCTTGTTGGATCTGCTATGTCATTGGTCCTCATTGCAATGGGTTTTTAACGTAAGTGATGTTTATGTGTGTGTTCCAAATTACTGCTGAAATAAACCTCTGAATCTTAAAGTAAGAATTATTGTTTTGTGTTGCTGTCTCTTGTCTTTTTCATTGGGTTTTTTCCACGACAATAGTTAAAGAATTTTATGAAAAACTGTATGATATAGAAGAAATCTCCGGGGGGGGGGAAATAATGCAATATATAGAAAAAGCTAAGCTACCAAAAATTCCAGTGAACTTCAAAAATATGTTAAATGAAAAAATAACAATGATGGAATTGATGGAAAGTATAAAAAGACAAACAAATGACAAGACTCCGGGACCAGATGGGTTACCCGCAGAGTTTTATAAATGTTTACAAGATACATTAATCTTACCAATGAAAGAAGTTTGTAATGAGGTGTTACTAGAGGCTAAATTACCAAACACTTGGACAGAAGCTAACATCATTTTAATACCAAAATAAGATTCAGATTTGATACAAATATAGAACAATATCACTATTAAATGTGGATTATAATTTTTTCCCCTCAATAATAGCAGAGAGGTTGAAAAGATTTCTGATTGAATTTATTTATCCAGACCAAAATGGACAAATAAAAAATAACCTAAGAATTATTTTGGATACACTGGAATATTATGAAATGCATCCAGGAAAACAAATGGCACTATTTTTTTTAGATGCACAGAAAGCCTTTGATAACCTAAATTGGCAATTTATGATACAACAACTAAACACTATGGACTTTGGAGAGAAATGTATAAATAAAATTAAGACAATATACCATAGACAAACAGCAAAAGTAATTGTAAATGGGAATTTTACAGAGAATTTTAACATAAAAAAGGCACAAGACAAGGATGCCCACTATCTCCACTGTTATTTATATTAACTCTGGAAGTATTGAATAGAAACATTAGACAGGATCTAGAAATAAAAGAAATGGAGATAAAAGATGAAAAATATAAACTGCAAGCATTTGCAGATGATTTGGTATTTATACTAGAGGAACCATTGGAGACAGGCCCTAAACTATTGAAAAGGATAGAAGAATTTGGAGAAGTAGCAGGATTGAAGATAAACAGCGAAAAAACTAAAGTTATAGTTAAGAATCTTACAGATAAACAGAAAAATCAATTGTCGGGAAAAATAGATCTCCAGATAGTTAAGAAAGTTAAATATTTGGAAATATACTGTATCTAACAGCAAGATGTGCAACAATAAAAAAAGACAACTATATAAAACTATTAAATCAAATAAAACTGGATTTGGAAAAATGGAAAAAAATACAACTATCAATGTTAGGAAGAATAGCTACTGTAAAAATGAATATCTTACCAAAATTGCTTTTCCTATTTTAATCAGTACCCATAAAAATAGAGAAAAAATTCTTCGACGATTTAAACACACTGATTTTGAAATTTATTTGGGAAGGGAAGAAAGCCAGAATTAGATTTAAAATGTTACAAGAATCTAAAGAAAATGGAGGATTTGGTTTACCAGATTGGGTCTTATACTATCAAGCATGTGCTCTAACATGGCTAAAAGAATGGATAGCCCTTAGACATGAAAGATTATTATACTTAGAAGGACATGATTTACAACTAGGATGGCACGCCTTTCTATGGTATGGGAAGAATAAAATTCATAGATACTTCCAAAAGCACTAGGTAAGAAACACATTACTTTTAGTATGCAAAAAGCTAAAAGCTAAAATTTATATGAAAATACCAGGATGGCTTTCAACAATGGAAGCTTTTGTTCACCCAAACTTAACTAATTTTGAGAAAATTGTAGCCTATAAAGATATTTTGAATACCAAAGGGAAATTAAATCTAAACAAGAGTTGGAAGATCAGGGTATTATTTATGATGGTGGCCTCAATTGCAAATACTTTTGAGATATGAGAAAGATGCTAAAATACATGGTTTTTATAAAGACAAGACAATGTTTGATCAGATATTGTTGACTTCAGAAGAAAAGCTGATTAAGAAACTGTATAATTTCCTGTTAAATTTAAAAATGGAAAATGAACAAGTGAAAGAAACAATGATAAAATGGACAAAAACTTTTGGGCACAATATAGAATTAGAAAAATGGTAAAATCTTTGGGAAAGAAATTATAAATTGACAATGGCAACTGCTTATAAAGAAAATTTATATAAAATGTTTTATAGATGGCACTTACCACCTGCGAGATTAGCAAAAATCTAGTTAACTGTTGGAAGTGCAATAAAAAACCAGGCACGTACTACCATCTTTGATGGACGTGCCCTAAAGCAAAAACAATTTGGACAAAAATACATATCTGGCTTGAAAAGATGTTAAGAAAACATGTAGATTTTAAACCGGAACTATTTTTATTGGGTGTATTATCAGGAAAATATAATAAAGAAAGTGTATATTTAATGTTGAATGTATTAACAACAGCAAGAATTATATTTGCTCAGTATTGGAAAAATGAAGAAACACCATCTGAAGAAGAGATAATCAAGAAAATACTGGACTGCAGAAATGGATAGACTTACATTGAAGATTAAAGAAAAAGAAGACAGAATATTTTCAAATATGGGATGTATTTTATTAATGGCTGGAAAAAGGGGGTAGAGATTAGGAATTTAATGTGTATTATTAAGTAAAACAAATGGACCCAGACAACACGTTGTTTATTAGAAGGCTTAATGGTCAAAATCCCCACTCTGAAGTTTCACCAGATTAGGATTATTTTTCCCATTAACCCCATCCCAGCAATTCCTTAAAGTCCTTGAAAATCAGGAAACAAATGTTGGCTTTAACCATTCTGGTGATGTCTTTACATCACTGAACAAAGCTTCTGAAATCCTTGGAAGCCTGTTAAAAAACTTGGATACAAGAAAGTTACCTGGTTTTGTATTCTTAGAGCACCCAACTCGATGTCAGTTATAAAAGTATCCTTCATCTCTCGTGGTCTTCAGCCATATACATTGACAGGCACACTACTCCAAATTCAATTATACACATTATATGATTTGCAATTTTCTCTCATATTGGATAGCAAAGCCTATATGTACTTGCTACTTATTTATATAATATTCTGGTATGCAGACCCATGAGCAGCATGCAACAAACCAAATATAGAAATGGATTAAAAGCAGTGGTGGGATTCAAATATGTGAACAACCGGTTCTCTGTGTGGATGCCGCTTCCGGAAGTCCATTCTGGGTCTGGGCAACAAAAAATTAGCTACCGGTTCTGCTGAACTGGTGTGAACTGGCTGAATCCCACCACTGATTAAAAGTAATAAGAAATAATAACAAAATTATTGGTAGCATTATATCCAGTTTACCTACACCTCAACAATAATATGATCTTTCATTTTGTCTTCAAATACCATCCAAAAGCTCTCCTAGCTCTCCAAAAGTTTAATAAAGAAGGAGTGATCTAAGAAAGCTTGATAATGGGCTCCCTGTAGATGACATTCCCTCAGTGGGGTGGGGTGGGGATCTTTGGAAGCCTTCTCTTCCAGATCTCAATAAATGGATTAACCTAACCAGAGCTGTAGTGGTGAAGGTTTCTAAGCCCTAATCCAGAGATGGTTTAAAGGTGAAAACTAATGTTTTGATGAAACGGAATGGGACAACTCACCACAGCCAACTTGCTGCAGGCAACTCACCACGGCCAACTTGCTGCAGGCAACTCACCACGGCCAACTTGCTGCAGGCAACTCATCGCAGGACAACTTGCCATGGCCAACTTGCTGTGGGACAACTTGCTGTGGGGCAATTTAACAATTCAATTTAATTATTTAAAATAAATTAAAAATTATTTTAAATTTTGTCATTTACATTTCATTTTGTTCCTGTTTTTGCACCATTTCTTTGATATTAGCGTAACTCTTGTCCCGCGGCAAGTTGTCCTATAGTGAGTTAGCCATGATGAGTTATCCTACAGTGAGTTGGCCGCAGCAAGTTGGTCATGGCAAGCTGGCTGTGTCTATCTGGCTGTGGTGAGCTGGCCATGGCATGTTGGCTGTAGCAAATTGTCATAGACCCTTGATGAAATGGCACATGGAAGCTAATTGGCAGCCAATGCAGCTCTTGCAGTAGTGGCATTACATAAGTAGATTTAAGCATGTTCATAACATACTGAAAAAGCTGAAGCTTCCATATAATTCATATTTGTTTATCTGCTTATTTATATTTTTGAACCACCCATCTCCCTCAGAAAGGAATTCTGGCCAGTAAACAATAAAAAGTTAAAATATAAAAAACACATATAACAGTGTATAAAATATAAAAACAGGTTTTCTTTAAATTAAAAATTTAAAAGGAGGCAAGGATAATTGAAGGCTGTTAAAATGAGTTAAAAGGTGAAGGAAGAGCTCTCACAAAACATACAGAGTGAATTGCAAGGAGATTAGTGACCCTGAGCAAAACCTCCTGTTTGAGGAATGGTTAAAATGACACATATATTATGCAACAACCTTCATTGGCTGGAGGCTGAGTGCCTGAAGACCTTCAGATTATGTCTCTTTTTCAAGGTAAGCAAGATAAAGAAATAGAGGCAGTGGAAATTCCAAGAATGCTCTTTAATGTTGTAGAATAGGATAACAGAATATTGAAAGCCTATCAGAGTTTCTCTCTTTATCCTCCTTATACCAAGGGTTAATCTGAGTTTCTTTCTCACATTTTCCACTTTTTCAGTATTGAGTTGGTGTTTTATTTGGCTTTAATATTTCACTTCCGAAGGTCAGATCTACATTCTTTTCAGAGCAGATTGCAAGTCAGCTCCATCACAGAAAACACAATCTCATCCACTGTTAAAGATGGACTACCTAGGGAATCAGTCAGTCTTTGGATTCAAAGCTATTTCATTGTCCAGATACTGTTCAAATTCATTACAATATCCCATCAGCCAATCTTTTGGCACTGTTTTCCATAACAAGAGCCAAGCAAATGTAAATACTGCTGGATAGCTATCTGCCAGTGCAATAAGAACAGAGAAGTAGGGCTACTTTGGTACTCTAGTCTAAACCACTATGATTTAAGACTTGAGCCTGGGATCTTCCTCATGTTTTATTGCACACATTCTTTCTTTTTCTTCAACATGTCTCTGCCATTTCATTTCCCACTTTGTATCACATCTCAGATTCTAAAAAAAAAAAAAAAAAAGCAGATCAAATGTGTTCCATCTACATATTATCTAAGACACGCCAATGGTTGTCATTGGGGCCCTGAACTCATCAGCTGCCTCCATCCAAGGGCAAATTGTAGCAGAAAGGCCAGTACAACAACACCTCCAATTTGTACATAAAGCACAAAAGGAAAGAGTTTCTCAGAGAAGAGCATTTATTCTGTTAGTTGATGCATGATAGCAAAGATTCCAGAGGGGATTAATTTTGAGTTGAGGTTAGAAAATGAAAGACAAACTAAAAGAACCAACATCCCTGATTAGAACTTAATGATTGCCATGGCTATAGGCAGATAGTGTCTATATCAGCTAGTTTTACAATTATATTTAAACATTGTCAACTAGGTGTATCTACTGTAGTTATTCCTTGATTATGAATTAATCTTAAGTGGTATTAAAAGTAACTGATGCAACTGAGGTCCATGTTCCTTCTGGGATACCTGAATATCTAGTATATTTACAGGACGTTTCTTAGGAAAAACAACATATTTCAAATCTCTATACAGAACTGTGGTTATTGCAAGATATTTATAGATTATAACAGCAAAACAGAGAAATGTATAACCATTTTTTAATTATAATTATAATTCCATACATGGTTTTGCCACTCAGTTCTTTTTGTCGGACCACCACTAACATATGCAAATAGAAGGTTGTTATTTATGTTAATCAATTATATGCAAAGCAGATTATCATCATAATTATCCTCCATCACCATAACGATTATAATGTCAAGCATTATAAATAAGTCTTTGATATGCCTTTATCACTTTGACCAGCTTTGATTTATGTAGAGATGCTGTCAGACTGGCCACAGCCTGCTGCCTAGGAAAGAACGACCCTTGACTCCATAGGTGTTAGAGAAAAGGTACTTTTACTAGAGATGCTGAGTGTAGCATGAATGAGGCAAGCTCTGAGGAAAAACTGTGAAAATCGTATACTGAAAGCAATCCCCAATGTCTAAACCCCCCCCTCCCCGTGAGAGTAGTCCAATCAGGTCCTGTTCTGATGTTTTGGAAACCCAGTGCCTCAGGTGCTGCTGTAAATTCCTTTGAAGTTGCTATCTTGTGCAGGGGGGGGCATTCTAGAACTTTCTCTGGATCCATTTCCACTCCCTCATGCAAGATCCAATACCCTAGGTATTCAATTTTATCCTGGTGGAACTTGCACTTTGAGAGTTTATCGTACAGCTTGGCTGCCTGTAATTTTTTTTACCACTGCTTGCCTGAGCTTTACATGCTCTTCCCTCATTTCAGTGTAGATTAGAATATCATCTAAATACACCAGCTCCCCCTTGTACAGGTGTTCATGCAGGACTTCATTTATTAGCTGCATGAATACAGCAGGGGGTCCTTGTACGCCAAAGAGAAGTACTCTGAATTGGAAATACCCCAGAGGGCAGTTGAATGCTGTTTTCCACTCATCCCCTCCTTAATCCTGACACAGTAATAGGCTTTTCGTAAGTCCAATTTTGTAAAAACTTTTCCCTTGGCTAGGTGGGCTAACATGTCCTTCATGAGTGGTAGGGGGTACACATTCTCCACACAGACCATGTTAAGCCCACGATAATCCAGGCACAAGTGAAGAGAACTGTCTTTCTTTTCTCAAAATTGAACTGAACCTGGCTAGCTGGCTGAACCCGCATTGTAGGTTTTTCTCTATGAATGCACGGAATTCTTCCAGCTCTCGGGGAGTCATAGAATACATTTGGGTTTCAGTAATCTGGCCCCGGGGAGAATCTTGATGATGCAGTCAGTGAGCTGCTGGTGGTGGCGGTGGGAATGCATTAGATCCCAAAATTCCTTGGGGATTTTTGGGTCCCGCTTTGGTTGGTTTTGTGCCACAGCAAGCAGTTCCATTATGGCTTGAAGGTTTTTGCTGCTAACCTTTTGGGGAAAAGCTTTTCCTTTTTTGCCCCCCCCCATCATATCTTTAGCAGTGTCTTTTGCCAGTTAACATAATTTTTTGAGCCATGCCAGTCCCAGTAAGAGGGGCTTCTCTATCCCCAGAGCTATGATAAAGGGTTTCCCAATGGTTCCCCATCCACATTTCCACTGGCTCCATTATAAAATCCCATCCAGTTGGCAAAATGCTATAGGCACCCTCAGTTGCCGGAACCTCAGTCCCAGTTTCTCCACCACCTCAGGGTTCACCACGCACCTGGTGCAGCCTGAGTCCAGTAAAGCCAACACCTTCCCCTGGATGCCCAATGATGGCACAATCAGCTTGACTGGGATGGTGAAGGGGTTCACAGGTTGACTTACCAGGGGTCATCATTGGAGTCTGTGTCGCCCCTCTCTGGTGTAGTTAGAGTTCCCTGGTCTCTATAACTAGGCAGGGAGAACTCAATGACTTCAACTCCCTTCAACGCCATCTTGTGGGGCCTTGGGGTGAGTTTTCCCACCTTCTTCTCTGCATTGCTGCCAGATTTTGGAGTTGCTTTGGTGAGTCATCAGTCAGCAGTGTGGCATCCTTCCTGACCACATTTGAAGCAGCCTGTGGGTCAACGTTTGTGGCTGAGGTTGCACCCAGGTGTTCTCAGGGCATCTTTCTTTTCCAAAGGGGAGGAACAGCACCAACCAGGGGCATTGCAGCTGCAAGACCTGGCCAGGTCGGTTTCCACCTCCTCAGCCAGCAGGTACCACTGGTGGAGGATGCAGGGGGCTCCCTGTGAGATGCAGGTGTTGTATACATCATCGTTGAGCCCATCTTGGAAACATTCTATCAGGATATCTTCTAGACCAGTGATGGCGAACCTTTTAGAGACCGAGTGCCCAAACCGCAACCCAAAACCAACTTATTTATCGCAAAGTGCCAGGGCCACATCAGCATTGTGGTGCCCTCAGGGGGGGCAGTGGGGGGGCATGGCCCACTGGGTGGGTGTGGCTGTGATGGTCATGGCAGATTGGGTGGGCATGGCTGGGGTGGGCATGGCCACCTTGATGTTGCTCGTGGGGGGACGCCTGTGGGGGCTGGGCAGGATTGGGGGAGATCCAGGGGATCTCTGGTGGATGGGGCGGTGGGCAGGAGGCTTTTCATGCAGGGTGAGGCAGAGGGTAGGGTGGGGGTGCCATTGCTGCAGGGCAAGGCGAGGTGAGGCAGGGGCTGACATCATCGGCCCCCGCACACAGAGGCCAGCGAGTGCATGGGGGCGTGCTCTACCACCTCTACTCGAGCTTGCTAGCCGGCCGCTTTGCCTCCTTTGTGCTGGGTGGGGCTGTTGCTCTGGGCGCCAGCGGCGGCCTAATGGACCTGCGCGAGATGCTGGTGGCGGGCGTGCCATAGGTTTGCCATCACTGTTCTAGACAATCAGCCAGCTGGCAGGCCAGCTCACAGAACTTGTGATTGTAAACTGCCATTCCTCTGAGACCCTGGTTGATGGTTTTGATGTGGGCTTGCACTTTGCATTGGGTGAGTGGGTCCTCAAATAGCTTGTGCAGGGTTATCATGAACCAATCAAAGCTTCAGAGCATTATCATTGTGGAGGGAGACCATCCACTCCACTGAGGTGCCTTCTATAGGGATGCTTCAGTAGCCAGGTCTACTCTGTACTCCTGCATGTAGTTCCACACTTGGGTGAGGGAAACCCCCAGTTGCTTTGGGTCTTCTCTGTACTTCAAGCCCAAGGCTGGGGGCCTTGGCACCCCTTGCCTTGGGAAGATGAGGCCTCCCTGGTGGCAAGGCCTTCGTAGCTTGAGCAGCTGGTGGCAGGGCCACCTGGGCCTGACCAAGTCCAGGTGAAATTGCTGCCCCTCTGGCCATGGCCGCCTGCATCCCAGTGCCATATCCCACTGGTTCTGGCATGATTCAAGGTTCAGCTAACTAGGTGAGGAGTTCTTTGGCTTGCCGAGTCCCAAAGGCATCTCTCAGTACTCTTCAGGCTTGCTCCACTAGGTTCTCCTGCTCGACTGGCAGAACTCCTTGGAGTTCTTCTTTGCTCCAACTGCTGTGCTGCTCCCATCTCCTGGTTCTATGGCTTCCTCTTGTGTATGTTATGCCAAGGGCCTTCTCCTCTACTTCCTTGCCCAGGGTGAGTGACCACTGGGGTTTCGGTGCCTCCTCCCCGATGCTCATGTTCCCCAGCCATTCGAGCTCCTCTTTAGGGCGATGTGGTTTGGCAGGGGGGTGAGCTTCAGCCTCTTCATTTTTTGCTCAGTCCCCTTGGTAGACACTGGTCTCCTAGTTGACTGTTATAGCAAAGCTTGCCTACTGTCAGACTGGCCACAGCCTGCTCCCTAGGAAAGAACGATTCTTGACTCCATAGGTATTAGAGAAAAGGTACTTTCACTAGGGATGCTGAGTGCAGCGTGAACAAGGCCAGCTCTGAGGAAAAACATATGAAAATCATATATTGAAAGCAATCCCCAATGTCCTGTCTTGTACAATGAACAAAATATGTTCCCATCAAATTTTGTTTTCACCCTTCATTCAGTTACTGGATAACTTTTTAC